>JAVFBX010222209.1:0-11299 GCA_034783855.1 Mopalia kennerleyi | reverse complement strand
ATGGACTCCCCTTCAAATCATTAATAACAGGTCTCTTTACGCTATAAAAACCCGACAGCTCCCTCGCTTGACCGGACCCTAGTGTAATTAGTTTTTGACCGTATATCAGTATAACCTTCCTGATGGCTATTGAATGGACCCCCCCCTCAAATCATTAACAACAGGTCTCTTTACGCTATAAAACCCCGACAGCTCCCCGTGCTTGACCGGACCCTAGTGTAGTTAGTTTTAGACCGTATATAACAATAACCCAAACTTTATACATTTCTGTGAGAAATTTTCTCGATAAAAATGACGCTAATTTTGTGCCCCTGTTTCAGCACTTCGCGTATACATTGAATATATGAACAGCCTATACACCTGGATGTATCGTCCTGTCACCCAGCCTCTGTCCTGCTAGCCAGGTACCGGAGTTCGAATCTGGGTGGACGCATGCAACATTTTTTTCATTTCCATTCTAGATCTCCGCTGGAATTTTCAATATACATTGTGCACATATAGCAAAACAGCCTTTCTGCAAATGTTAATCTGTTTTGTTGTTTTACACATAACATAATTGATAATTCATGTTGATGCAGAAACTGCAAATAGCTTTATCCAATCTGGTTAAGCAATTCCCTGTACCAATACTAATGTTATTATACGGTCATATTCTTAAATAATTTACTATATTTCACCAAAACACTTGTATTTGGAGAAGCACATAGGCGTACCGACAAGAGAGCTCTTATCGCTTTACGCTTAGCTTATTTGTGAAAGCAATCGCGAACCTAATGTATGAGAAGCCAAACTCGCCATTGCATCGCCCATTTACTATACATTTCAGTCCTATGGACTATCATTTATAAATTTACAACCAGGCGACCTTGTCATCATGATAGTTTTGTAATTTCACGCACCTATTAATCATTTTATTTATCGTTATGTTAAAAAACGAAAATGACAGCAAATTCTTTCACCGACGCTTTTTAAAATGCGTTCTATCATGGTAACCTTGACAAAGCTTTCAACTAAACACTTGTCGAGCACCCCAACATTTTAGTTCATATATAGCAATACCTGTATTAAAGCTTAATGTATCCCGTCTCGCTAGTCCATATCACTGTTAACTGTTTGTGTATGCAGAAAAATGGCTTTCGTCAATAAATTATGCACACGAAGAGAATCAATATTTTAGTGGTTATATAATGTGACGGTTGTTATTAACAGCTCTATTCTCCTCGTTGATGCCCTAACACACATCAACCCCATACCAGATCCTCACGCTAACCGAGGATTAAATACCACGAATTTTCCGGAAGTATTACTTAGGCTGTTCTCAATGAGCAGTGTGTTTATAGTTTAGACAATCATGGCCTTGTTTTCTGTTGTTGGTTTTATTTTTGTAATGTTAGATTTCTTTATAGTGTCCCCAAACTCCCTGTATTCTGACGTCTTCTTTATGTTTACCGGATACAAAAGCTTTGATGAGTAGGAAGTGGACCATGTTGTGACGTCATAAGCTCGCGAAGATACTCCACAATGAATAGAAAATGCAATCATTCTAAAGTAGAGATCAAATTCTTCGTTCTTGTATCGAGACATCGGCTCTAACGTACAGACGATCCCTTTTTAAATCAGATTAACGCTGTGACGTCATCGCCAGGGAACTATTTTTATTCTAAAAGAATAAGAAAGTTTTCATTGATTAAATGATAAGATAAAGTGCAATTTAGTTTGTTTCGTACCGTCCACTAATTCGTTTCCTATTGGATCCCTACAATTTCACTGTCTTTCCTCTGTTAATTTTGGAATTATTTGGCATTATTTATATGACGATTCTCTTCCAATCATTTTTCAGGGAAGCCTACAACAACAACAACAGCCAAATGCCCCCTTGTTACATATAGTAATTTACAAGCCCATGTACTTCTAGTCGAAGATAAACATCAGCGCCAACCCTCTAAATACAACATGACAGCTCTAACAAATCAACTTATTACATGCAAGTCTCTTATATCCCAGTAAATCACTTAGTGTTCTTCGGGTAGATTTGTCTCCAGAGAAGTTGAGTATCGTCAGGACTCTCTGGGTAATATCTAACCATTAACCTACGTTTTAACGGGGACTAAATTTTCATGATACTGAAGACGACACCATACACAGAGTTGTAGTTTATAAATGACGGATAACCCATTCCAGCCCCGATGACACCAGTCATATACAGCCTCGATGATTCTGTCTTTAATAGTTTGTCACAATTGGATATGTGTTAAAGTATGACTGGTGAATAATAGATATAAGAGGCGAATATTTACCGTTACTATGACAACAATCTGTTGCTATAGGGTAATACGGATTATGATCCTGTCCATGACCTTATTGTTAATGGCTTAGGCTAAATCAGTGCTCAAGGGTATATACGAGTAGGGACATTAATATCTATTCAATGTTGAACAAGACAACTTCGTTTGCTTCCACCTCGATGCGACTTCAGAGCTCGGGCTACTACATTCATATATTGACTTTTAAAAAAAATATTTTTAGGGGGGGGAGGGGGAGGGGGGGGGCTAAAACGAAACCAAACATTTTCACACCATGCAGTCTGTTGTGTACTTTAAGCAATGGTTGGCGTTTTCATGTTATCACCAGTATGTCATTTTTAGTATAATTGATAGATATATATGTGAATATATTGAATAAATGAAAAGAAAAAAATTGCTTGCTTCTATCGGGATTCGAACCCGGGATCATTCAATTACAGGCCCAACACTCTACCGACTGAGCTACATATTTACATATTTCCTTTCATTCCCATGGTCAATGGTAATGTCCTCAATAGTCCGACGACGACAACACAATTTACGGGAATATACTGAATATCACTACATATCATGGCCCCGGTGGCCAAGCGGTCGGAGGTAAGGTAACGACAGTTTTAATTAAATGACCATTGCTGTTCATATGAGACAAATAATTGAGTAAGAAATTGTTCCATAAAATAAAGATATGAACTGTTTTAACGGCGTCAAATATTGTGGGTCGTTTCAGTTCTTCCTTTTGAGTCGAAACCGATACCTGGTTGAAGGTTGTGTCAGTCTGAATTCATGCGCTGCGCTCAATAAAACACTTCTTTCAAATGTCGTAAAGAGTTACCGCCCATTTCCACGTATCAATTCCTCACCGCAATGTAATCAATAAGACTTCGATATAATTTTGTACCCGTATTCGGCAAAGACACAGCAGCTACGGAGTACTCACCTAATTATTCCCGGCCGTGTATGTTGCCCCTCAATCAAGTCGTGTATGTTGCCCCTCAATCAAGTCGTGTATGTTGCCCCTCAATCAAGTCGTGTATGTTGCCCCACAATCAAGTTGTGTATGTTGCCCCTCAATATAAGTTTAATTTGTTTATGTCCGTCTACGTGTACTCTCTCTTCCCTAAATGGCTGCTAAGAATAGCTTATCATTATACCCCCAACACGCTCAAATTACTCGAAAAAATATTATCACCGTTCTAACCTCCTTCTTCCACTCGTTATTTAATTAAAAGCTTCATGCATCGTCCCAATTGTCTGCATGCCAGTTGTGATCAAAAGCAAAGTAAGCCGAACCCAAATCATCATACAGGGCCGACCCATTCGTTTAGAAGACATCTCTGTGATCAAATCCTTTTCAAATAATCAATCAAGATATGTCGATATTCTACATGCTGCAAAGTTAACCAATGTTAAATATACAATGAAACTGATTCAATTTAATAAACTGAAATTGTGATTCATCTTTCAGATGTGTAACTAGCTAATGGAGAGGTTACCATGGCGTCTGCAGACAGCTCCTCATCCTGCTATGGTAAGACAGACTTTCTGGTGGTGCCGGACCTCTCCGTGTATTCGGCGATACCCTCACTCTCTTCTCTTACTGACAGTAGAGCAGGGTTGTCTCCCCTGGGTAGCAGAAGGCCTAGTAGTGTGTGTTCCTCGATATTCGATCTATCCGGAGAGGCTGTACAATTAGAGCGGGCAATCAAAGACGGGGATGTTGTGATTGTCCGGAGAATATTACAGCTTTACCATGGCCAGTTCCCTCTTAATTTACACTCTAGCATTCTGGACAAGTCGAGCTGTAGTCGGAGTCGTTGCAATAGTCAAGTTAGTCAGGATGTAGAGATTCTGTTACGGAAGAGTCAAACATTGATAGATCGATATGACCGTAGGGAAAGTGTAAGCGCTGATGCCGAGGGGCCGCTTATCTTCAGAACGGCCATTCACCAGGCTATCAAACAGAACTCTCTGGAAGTTCTCAAGGTTCTTTTACGCTATGGTATTGACCCAAACGAACCGACTTCTAACTGTAGACTTGAGAGTATTACATCTGACTCGCCCTACTCCCCGAATACCAAAAGCCTTGTTAAACCAATCAGGTCACAATGGTTTGGAGAGTGGCCAGTTCAGCCAGATCCCACAGTCAATGAGCCAAACAAACAAAATCTACAGAGCTTCGTATCCCAGAAGCCTTTCGATTTTCCGCTGAATTACAACCCAAATGAATTATTGAATTTACCACCACTGTACAGTGCTGTAGCCGCGGGGAAAACCCGTGCAGTGCAGTTCCTGTTGCGGTACGGGGCACTTCCCAACATTCAAGATAGCAATGGCTGTAGTCCGCTTCACCTAGCAGCTACTCCACAGTTCTATAGCCTGGAAAGTGTGGTGTTACTATTAGCCAGCGGAGCCCGGATAACACTCCCCGATAACAATGGAATAAGACCCATAGACATCAGACCACATTTGCTACAGGAGCAGTGTAATTTAGTGAACGCTATCTTGAATGGTAAACCCTTCTTGAAAGGGACAGAGTTTGTACATCTTCTCTCGGACCCTAGTAACCATGACAACCTAAGCAGCTATTCCTCCAATGTGTCTCGTTTTTTTAAACGTTTAAACAGTGACAGTCGAGTAAGGTCTAAAGACAGAAAATCTCGCTGTGAGTTTGGACCGGAAATGAGGGAGCGAGCATCTTCGGCTGGGTCTTATCGTAGCCTGAAAGGTCACCGAGGTCAGCCTCCGCTCGAGGATCGGGAGAGTGTTACCTCAGTGGTGAGTACACACACTTCCTTTACTTCCTGCTGTCAGTTTGTGACAACAGCACGTTTTCTATGTCCTTAAAACCATTATTAACATCATTGTCTCTTATATCGTATTAGATGTATGTCCAGGTGGTTGCAGCGTTATATTATCTTTAACCACAGCTAAATGTGTTGCTTGCTTAATGCTACATACCTATATTAACTGGTATGTTATGTTGTGCTGTGTTTACTGGGATATGATGTTAAGGAATGGGATATTACAGTTATTACATGTACACGACCAGACGGCGTTGAAGAGCGTTCAAATAGCTAACAGCTTCATAACAAATTAATAAATGCTCTGCTTGTTTCTTTCTTTGTTGATTTGCGTTTAGTCACGTCATTCGGGTTGTTTGCAATTTCAGTTCAATTCCCTATCTGAATCATAATACTATACAGATATTGCATTAGATCTAGAATCTAAGATTGTGATTTATGTGTACCAATAGAGAACCTATATCACATGACGGTCATACAGTCCTCATAGGTATTATCTAGTATCTATATCAGAATTAATGCGTTAATGAAGAAACGTTAGCACTGGGTGGCTATAGAGAAGCAATCATAGCACTGGGGGTTGTAAAGTTCTGAAAGCTCTGGTGGTACTTGAAGTGGTAGAGAGTAACGATATATGGATGGTAATAACGCATTGTTACCACTATAGGGGGTAGAGAGTAACGTTATATGCGTGGTAATAACTACTGATATCACTAGGTGCTAGAGAGTAACGATATATGCGTGGTAATAACTACTGATATCACTAGGTGGTAGAGAGTAACGATATCTGTGTAACTGTGTTGTAATAATGTACTGATATCACCAGGTAGTAGAGAGTAACGATATCTGTGTTGTAATAATGTACTGATATCGCTTGGTAAGCACGATATCGCAATAAACAAAAAGTATTGACATGACAATAATATTGTACCCTCAGCATTGGACAGTACCAGGGCACCTATAACTAGGTGACGATTTTCGTTGGCAAGGTAATCTGTTGATGTAATTAACACTAGCATATAATTACATCTGGAGTCCAGATCATGGAGAACGTTATACCAGATAATCGAATAAACGCTCAAATTAATAATTCATATCAGCTCCATGACTTCGATTGGATTTGGTTAAATAAAACCATTGGCATTCGTTCTAGCAATAATTGATAGGCATGATTAAGCGTTTTGACGCAATTAAATTGGTTCGTTGTTGACTCCTTGCGTCTACAAATGATTCTACTAATGTGGTGTGCTTGCTGAATGTTGTTGTCAAGTGCCATTGGGTGCAATATAGAGGTTTCCCTACAGAATGCTCGCTATTGAATTCGCGCTTATTGATCGGCGCCTGTTAAAATACCTGCGGGCTGTCAGCGCCAGAGAGCAAGGGTATCTAACCTGACAGTATGTCCTAGCGCCTGCCGATGACATCCAGGCACGGTCACCAGACTCACCACTGTAATGGCTTCTAATTCTCCTCGCCAACAGAATGTGTTGATTCTGTACCTTAGTGGTACGGTCTCTGTTGTCCCATTAGCACTCCTCTTATCCACTCGCTTTTAATTTGTTTTATACGATGTCGACCAGCTTAGTACGTTATTATGGTGTGTGGTAACTATATGGAGTTATATATGAGTCAGATATTATCAAGAAAGTACCATTAAATTCGTGAACAATCAGGATTATTTTTAGACACCGCTTAACTTGAATACTGAATTTCCTGATTCGTCAATTTATAAATATTTGTTTCTCAAATTATTCGGTTTTTGTTTCAATTATTGTTAATGACTTTCTAAACAGACTTACATGAATAAAACACCTGAAATTGTTTCTTGATTGAAAGGCTACAGTTTATACGATATCTCCTTTGTAACGGAACAATAAGTGTCTTGCTGGCTGCACCTTCTTCAAAACGGCGTCTTCACATTGCAACGGCCAAAATGCGCAAGACAAGACTTTCCTATTCTAATATTGCTGCAATTCGCGGCAAAATGTTGACAAAAGTGTAAGCCGTTGTAGACTAGCGAACTCGGGCTTCCTCCGTCTATGACGGCAAGGTAGGAAAGACGAGAGCCGCAATGTAACGATCTTGTTTCCCATCTTGCCTCTGGAAAATTCAAAAAGGAGACAACTGATCCCTGGCTTACTTTGATAGTCGGTGGACATTTACGGAAGCTGGTCTATTGTGCATTCTTTATAACGGAGGCAATTGGTCGCTGGATTTACTGTGCCTCCGTTATGTGGGAATTCTCCAGGACACCATGACTTTGCACTTTAAACGGTAAACAGAAGACCACCACTCTTGACCAATCAAATCTCTTTATCTACTACGCCCTCTTTTCAATCTTCTAAGCCAGCTTTCCAGGTTAACAAGCTTACTAAGGTACAACTAGAAGTATATTGTTTCAATCACAGACTGTGACACTTGCATCTAGTTATTAGACATCCGCGACCAGTGACCGGCTTTGTCATTGATTACCTTATATATAGGAAACGACCTTTCGCAGCAACTCCTACAATCGACATATAACAACAAATCAACCAAAATAAAACTCACCTGGAATCTTAAACATATCCCCTGGCTTACTGGGAGGTGTCATTTTGTAAAACCAAACAGATGCCCTTGCTGACATCAAAAGTGTGTTATGCGGACATTCCGAAGCTTCGCGGCAACTGGCCATTTAGAAATTAACCAGCCAGACACGCAACCTATATTCTATAATTCTGTATTCTATAATTCTGTATTCCATAATTACTACGTTGGGTCAAAGGTAGCGTCTTCCAAATAAGGAGAGTCCAAGGTGTGTCTTGTAGAACGGAAGTCTCGAGAGCTGCGCAAGCGCGCTGGTTAATTTCTAAATTCAAAAAATTGCCAGTGGCCACGAAGCTCCGGAATGTCCACATAATAAACTTTTGATGTCAGCAAGGGCATCTATGTTTAGTTTTACAAAATGACACCTGCCAGTAAGCCAGTGTATATGTTGAAGATTCCAGGTGAGTTTTATTTTGGTGGATTTGTTGTTATATGTCGATTGTAGGGGTTGTTGTCAAAGGTCGTTTCTTGTCTTCTCTGTATATATAAGGTAATCAATGACAATGCCTGCCACTGCGTGGATGTTTACTATCTAGATACAAGTGTCTGTGAACTAAGCCACGGCCCACAAATATTGTTGGACAGTAGCGATTCGGATTGAACCCATAAGTGAAAGAAATGTGAATTTACACAGAACTTTATGTGCACTCTTACCATCTATCTTTAGAAAAGGCTGTTTTGTAGGATAGACTATAAGAGATACAGAACTGTACATCTAATATATCTGACGTGTTTCTGGGGAGACCACTCGTGTATTTGATTATTTCTGCAATGATGAAAAAACAGAAATTAATAGGCCAATGACTACGCCTTAAGCTAATATTATAATTGAACTAGCGCCAAGCTGGACAACCTAGATCTATTAATCACAAGTAATCACACTGATGGATAGTTGGATGACCTTGGGCCAGATGACCTAAACACACAACTGTGAACACCTACTCAATATATTATTTACTATGGCCATCATGGGGTTCATATTAAGTGGATATTTTTCAGTCCTGCGCGTCACGTATGGAACGCTCTTCTCATTAAATAAGCATGCCAAAGGACACTGAGTGATAATCCCAGTCTAACAGTACGCTATCAACTTAAAACTAAACAAGTGAAGTCTACATTCTGCATCATGATGCACCGTCTAGTTTTTACCCGAAATCTGTGGATGAATCAATATAAAGAATTAAAGATGTCATTGAGGTTATCTTTAACTTTCACACGGCTTAATAAACATACTACATATTCAAATTATCCACTTGGTATCAATGTATCATACCAAAGCAGAAGTGACTATTCATTTCACCGCAAGACAGAGACAAGGTTCCAAGTCACATCGTGTCACTCACTCATATACCAGAGGGTCTACAGATGGACTCGATCCTGTGGACAGTACATCGAAGTAGGATTAGTAAGCGCACTCCCTAAACACTAAGCCAGGGCGCAACCATAATGTTAAGTGTTCTATACAAATGCCCTTTCTGGAAAATTAATGTTCCTTCATATCCGGTAGCTGTTATTATTATTACTATTCAGTATTATTATAAATGAAATCCTATAATTATCTCCAGGATCTTAAGCCTGAGTTTTGTGAACACAGAACAATGGGAGTCTTGAAAAGTTGAGCATGTGACTCACAAATGTTACGACAACATTGTCCCCCTTGCTAAAATTCTCAAGACTTCCACTTTAAAAAAAATTCCCAGGACTATTATCAATTGATGGGCAGCTTCTATTTCATATTTATGCTGTAAGAGAATTTCTCAACCAAGAAATTTGAATGAACATTATTCAGGGATTGAATTTTGTTTGTTTGTTTCATTGGGGTTTAACGTTCTACTCAAGGTTATTGTACTTATAGGACAACAGATTGTCCACTTCACACTGTTCCTTGCCTAATAAGATGGAAAACCGAGAGGACACTTTGTAAAAACGACCCTAGCGATTGCCCAGGCCACATCTTGAGATTAACTCATATACAGACCTGATGGTCGACAGACGGACTGGATCCTGTGAACAGTACATCGAAGTAGGATTAGTAAGCGCACATGTCCACTTGAAAGAATGGGGTTTACCTAAAAGGGACCAAACGCTTCAAACCTTTGGATTGGCCAAAGTTATTAATTTGTACAACCTTGTAAAGGAAACAAATTTTAATGAATTTCATCTACTGGCTTCTAAATTACACACAAACATTTCAACCCCTGTTATTTAGTACCAATAAATCAGGGGTCAAATGTTCCTGTGAAATGTATGTGCCAGAAAAAAAAATTATTTCCAATGTAGCCCCTCTTAGTCTAACAAATTTACAAACCTGATAGATTTAAAAGATGTAGGGGCGAAAGATCTAAATACAAAAGGCTTATAGCAGAACACTGTTATTTCAACCCCTGACTGTAATCTTAACTTAAAACTTGTAATAATTAAATACAATAATTTTCATATATAAAAGTTCACTTTAATAAAAACAAATGAATCGAGGTTAAAGCTTTTACAAGGGTCAAGCCCAAGCATGGAAACTTGAATATTCTCCATCCATTATTAAACATTTTTCCTGGAAATTGATTTTTATCTTTTGAACTTGAATATTTTGTCTTTGGAATAAGTGGAGAAAGTATTTTGGTGCCAATTTTGATATTTTATTCAAGCTATGGGCAGTTAAGCAGCAGATTTGACATCTATTAAACCCTGATTGAAAGCATGTTATAAAATATATACTATGGGGTGCCGCAGGTTCCAAAAGCGTATTCTCGTGACAAAACGGTGTCAACCCAATCAAATACTTATAGCTTGTCAGAATAAGATTGAAATACACTTTAAATAACACCGGTCACCAGAAAAGGACATAGGTAATAGTGTAAAGTCATTTAAGTGGTCATGGCAAATAAAAGGGATTCAAGACAATTTGAACACATGTTATTATTAAAACTATGCCATAAAATAATAAGTATTATTAAAACAATTTTCACTTCATTGCAACTGCACTACGGTTATCATAATGACATTTATCATGATTTATGCGATGAGTATTCCCTACCCAAGGGTATTTCACTTTTAGAACATTTGCTATATTGGAACATTATTAATGTTTAAACAGTCACCCAAGTGTGGTTTGTAAGTCAAGACAGCATGACAGTTCATTGCATAATGCCGCCTTGTACCCAGATAACTCATCGAAGGCACAGTAAAAAATCATGTGGCACTGTCTATTAAGTTAATTGTTTCTCTTTTTCTTCTTTGATTTTTGACCGTGTCTCTGTGTCTCTAATGATCGTCGTGTGGATTTTCTGTCTTCACTGGTTGACTTCTCGTCAATGTTCTGTTCTGTGGGATTTTCTCTTGTTTGTTTTTGAGCAGCTTGCCATAATGCACTTTTTACAAATCTTTTGGAAGCTTTTTGGTCAAGTTTTGGAGCCTTTTCTCTGTCTTGTATTTCTTTCAATTTGCCCATGTATGTTCTTATTCTATCCATTTCCTGCTTCACGCCATGGTCTTTAGGGTTTTCTCCACATGTATTTAAATACATCCAGAACATAGAGTTAAGTGAATATGCCGAGAGAAGATCTACTTTGGCTTGATCAAGAGCAGATAACTTTTCTGATAACACACTTCTAG
>JAVFBX010222199.1:0-11299 GCA_034783855.1 Mopalia kennerleyi | reverse complement strand
CACATGAAGTAAATCTGTGTTAAAGTTTCTGTAATAATGGAATATCTTGGGCATAAATCCTCAACATCATACACTCGACTTTTAATAAATTCAGTCGATATTGGCTCAACCGAATCAGACAATCCTGAACTATGGTTTTTTTTTTTCAACCCCAATGAATTATGCGGCAGATAGTAAATTATGACTGATGTAAACCCGTTCATTTGGAATCAATAAATTGAGAAAAAATAACGTGAAGAAGTTCTTTTCAGAAAATTAACAGTGATTTTTTATTATATATGCTTTCATTTAATATTAAAATGAGTTTATGATCACAAGTAATGATATCACAGATTGCTTTTTATGTACAGAGAAGCATTCGAATCTGGAGGTTCTACCCAAAATTCGATATTTCTCACTGCATCCCTAGAGTTGCCGATTATAGGTGGGTTCGCCAAACAAAGTGTTGGGTATTATTATTCGTCAGTAGCCGGTCCTCAAAACCCAGCGAATCGGCAGAACTTTTGTTCTAGTTGGTTCCAGACCACTATCTGTATAGAGACCAAGCATCATCAGCCAACAATCGATGCCCTGAAACAAAAAATAAACATAACATTTTAGATAGTTGGTTAGTCTGTTTGTAACTATGATACAACTTAGTCCAACTGAATCGATTTTGTGCTTGAAACGTTTCCACGTTGAAGATCATCAAGTTTTCTGTGACCGTGAATTGCTCTTGATTTATTCTGACCTAGGACATATTGCCATAATAAAAATGGCTATCTGAGCCCACTCTTCGCACAAGATTACTGAAATAGCTAAAAAGGGAGGTGTATCTGCCATGCCCTTGATCAAAATATCTGTCTGAATATCTTGTAAAGCCCCCAATCACAAGAGCGAAACCAAGACTTCCACTGCAATTTAGCAAGGATCAGTGAAATGGACAACCCGTCGTCATATAAGTGAAATAGTACACTGTAGTACGTGGATAAATGCCATTCAAACAAACCAACGTAACTATATTTTACGATAAATCCTTGTAAAAATAAACTTTTTCCAGACTGCAATGCCACATTATTAATAGGTCATCCCTATATAGAGCGCTTCTAGTCCAAGTACCCATTTCACCTCTGTATTTTCTGGTCCGAATTACGATGATACTGGGTTGGTACATGCACAGACACTTGTATCTAGTATAAGCAACTCCTATAATCGACATATAACAACAAATCAACCAAAATAAAACTAACCTGGAATCTTTAACATATCCGCCGGCTTACTGGCAGGTGTCATTTTGTAAAACTAAACATAGATGCCCTCGCTGATGTCGAAAGTTTGTTATGTGGACTTTCCAGAGCTTCGTAGCCACTGGCCATATTTTTCACTTAGAAATTAACCAGCCCGCCTGCGCAGCTCTCAATATTTCCGTTCTATAAGACACGCCTTGGCAGCATTGGACTCTCCGTATTTAGAACACGCGACCTTTAACCCAACGTAGTAATTATAGAATCTCCCACGGCCTAGCGATTGTCTTGGGTCAAAGGTAGCGTGATCCAAATAAGGAGAACTCAGTGCGTGTCTTATAGAACGGATATCTCGAAAGCTGCGCAAGCTCGCTGGTTAATTTCTAAGTACAAAAAATGGCCAGTGACCACGAAGCTACGGAAAAATCCACCTAACAAACTTTCGACGTCAGCGAGAGCATCTATGTTTAGTTTTACAAAGTGACACCTGCCAGTAAGCCGGCGGATATGTTAAAGATTCCAGGTGAGTTTATATTTTGGTTGATTTGTTGTTATATGTCGATTATAGGAGTCGCTTATAAAGGTCCTTTCCCATCTTGTGTCTTATTTATACAGTGTAATCACTGACAAAGCCAGCCACTGGTAGCGGATGTTTACTAACTGTGGTACATGCCAGCGGAAGTGTGTTGGGTTTCAAGTTTCTACCCAGATTCACTCTCAAAACCATGTTGACCACTTGTATGTAGATGGGATTAAATACTGTTGATCTAACATGGAATGAATAATAAATGTAAACTTTTTTTAAAAACGTCAACCTACCAGCTGCTGATGCAATGGTGGCACTTTTGCTGGATCGGCTTGGACTGCAGTCGCCATCGGGTTCCGAGTTAAATCCGTCGAAGACTTTGCTGTTTTTCCGTATGTAATGTTTGGGTAAAGACGAGACTAACGACCCTCTTGTTCCTCGCATCGTGTAACTTGGTCCGTTACTTCTTGTGCAAGGCGCGTCTCTACGAAGACGGATCTTTTTTTGTAACTTACTTACGTTGTTGTCATCTAGCACATTGAGCTTTTTAATGTCCTCGTCCGTATCGTCAGTCTTATCACGGTTTTGTGTATCTGCGATAACGTCAGCTTCACTCTTATCACCGTTAGCCAGGGAAACATCGTTTAAGAACTCAACACTAGAGTTCATTGGTGAATTTCTACCAGATACCCTACCACTGTCATTTGTACACTCTGAATTATTAATGGGATGTGAAAACTTGTGCCTAAACGAATCTACAAGGTTAAACGTAGGCCCTGGTTTCGTGTTCCAATCCCAGGCGGCTTGTTTGTCACTATTGCTGGCTCTGTCAGTCTCCGAACCTGAACTTTGTCTTTGCTTTATTCCATGTGAACGACTTTCAGATTGACTAGTTGAGCTATCAGCGTCAACACTTTTACTCAGATTACCTGTTGACGAAAAGTCTCCAGATGCACTTAGGCCATTTTTAGTTTTACCAAGTTTAAGATCTGAGCGTTTCCTTCGCCGTCTCTGTGCCCTTAAGTCAATGTGATCCTTAAAAATACTTTCTTCCTGTTTAGGTACTTCTACAATTGTTTCCATGCTCAGTCTCCTATTGTGTGCCGACAGTGGCTCGTTGTATGTCGACGAGCTTGTCTGATTTGGTGAAAAAGTTATTAAAGACAATCGCCTGCTGCCCCGTGGTCGCCTGTTCTTCGTAACAGGTTGTCGAAGTTTAACTGGATCGTGTTCATCCTCGTCGATCGATAACAGATCTTGCAAACTTTTGGACGGTTTGAGCGAGTGAACATTTGGTCCCCTAATAACGGGCATGTGCGTGCTGATCTTTGGGCGATGTGACGGCTCGCTGGACAGTGGCGTTGACAGAGGACTCATCACAGGCTGACGTAGAATGGACTTTCGCCTTTCCTTAGAAAGTAACGGAGATGATCGCTCAGTCTTTGAGGATCCAATGAATGGCCTGTAACCTGTACTTTCCGGTGTTGGAGATGGGTCTAATGACGTGAGTGTACTGGAAGAATCACTGCTCACTGAACGCTGTATTGACTCATGTTTTGTTCCTGGAATGTTTTTCTCCTGTGACTTTCTGCTCGTTTGGTTAGATTGGGTGTGACTGCTGCCGTAACCTCGATCTGTTGACACGGATGGAACGGTTCTGTCAGACTTGGACGAGTCCAAACTGAGACCCGGCGAATCTGGCAGCTCTGTCGATTCGTCCAGAGACATCCCTGAATTCAGCTCACTGTCTCGTCTATCGACGCTGACATCTGGATCCGCTAAATACTTTGCTTTTCTCTCATTTAGAATAAATTCTTCATCCTGTAATAGGGATTCAAATAAGAGTAGATTACACCACCATATGCTGAATGAAATCATGAGGGAATGGTCTGCCAAAAGTCACAGGTTAACTGGTAAAGTTGTAATTTATGTAAAACTTCCCCTCGGGTTGGCCGAGATTCCTCAAGCTGCATGCAATAAAATGACACAGAATACAGTCAGTGTATAACAAACTCCAATAGTTTGAGTTCAAAATAGAGGGTTTGAAATTAACTTAAGACTTTTGTTAAGGTTATGTTTAGTTGGCTATAACTACTTGCCGAGTGAGCAAAGTAAACGATTGTGTTAAATGTTAGCAGAGGAAATAAATTTACCTCTAATATTTTTTGTGCTCTCCTTAAACTGGTTTCAACTTCTTCTTGATGTCTGGACGCATCCAATAGATCTTCGTATTGTGAATTAGTTGTCAAATCTGAATCTTTTTTCCTGAAATAAGATGTGTAAATGAGGATTAAACATCAAACTAGGTGGAAAAGATTTTCATCTAACACCTTTGAAGCTACAGTGAACGATGAATTCCCAAACACTGAGTCATGTCATTTGAAATTCAAGCATGTGTTTGAAGATACTGAGTTATTGGACAAGAACTACATTATTCTAAGCTAATACATGGCTAGATTCGACTTGTAAACATTTAAATCGAATCCTTGAAAATCAGTTTATCTAATGGTTATTTTATACACACAGAAATAGGCTGTTTCTTGTTGTTTTGGGGAGGGTTTTTTTTGGTTGAAGTAGAATTCACTGTACCTTTCTACTCTCTGTTTCCTGGGTCGACGTCTTGGACGATCGCCGGGACGTGAGCCATCTGAATAGCCGTCATCAGTTTCAGCATCTGCGTCTAGGTTTTGATCATGTCTATGAAGCGCTCTGGCGTGCTGTTCCACCCAGTCTCCTACCCTTTGAGCAGATCTTACTTCACGAGCAGATTTCACCTCCCTGTCCTGTGTGTTCTGGCTGCTCTGGGCACCATTAGACTCTGACTGGTGACCATTTAAAGCGGCAGCTAGACTGTACATGGGAGGAATCCGCGAATTTTGACCATTCGCAGCTTCCTCTAAGTTAGGCATAGATTTTGTTATGGTCCCGCTCTGATGCCGTTTTGACAATTTATTCCAATCAGCAGATAAATTGGTTCTTGGTGAGAGGTCATAAAATTTAGTGACGTCGCTGTCGGTTCGTTCGGCTTGAAATGAATATCGTGGATTGCTAAGGTTTCCTCCTAGGAAAAATGGGCTAGGAGGTGGCTGTTGTGAACTGGAAGCTTGGAGAACTAGTTGAGCATGTTGTAGCTTCTCGTCCGCTGTTAAACCACTGTTCATGATTTGCTGTAGCTGCTCCACTACTGTCCCTGTGTTTGATACAAAATTTGTCGGTGGAGGTGGTTGGAAGATTTTTTCTAGTTCTGAAGGGGGTAGTCGGAATCTGTTTGATTTAGGTAAAGTTCCGTGAATATTACGCGTACTAATACTCTGTAGTTGTGAGGTGTAGCTCAGGGACACGAAGCGTTCTCCTTTAACTCGGAGACTGCTGGTACCGTTATCTGGGAGAATATCAAAGCTGGACGCCGGGCGCATTCCTTCGTCTGTGAAATGATCTTGTAACGTTTGCTCTGAAAGATCTTGGCTGGATTTAGAAAGTTCTCGTTGACTTGGTTTAACTTCACGAGCAGACTGAATCTCGTCAGCGAAAGTAACTGACTGAGTCTTCTTGTCAACGATTCCCAAGGCAGTGGCTGGCCTTTGATGAGGGTCTAGAGATGCATCCTCTTTTCTCTCATTGTCGCAGGCGATTTCCGCGACTTCTCGATCTAAGTCACGGTCTGTGTTGTAAGATTTATTATGAGGAGCGTCAATTTGGCTCGGGATAACTATGTCGTCGTTACCTTCCAAAGATCGTCTTTTCCAAGACATGGCACTGGCTATATCCGTCACCGAAAATTGCTGAGTGCTGGTTAAAAGCTTGTTGAGACCCCGAATTCTAAAAAGAAAATTACAACAGTGGTATGAAGCAGTCAATATGTATTAACACCCCTCGAAGTTATTTCATGATGCATATAAATATTAATAAACTGTATCACCATCACAAACTTCACAGCCTCTGGCTAAAGGCAGTTTATTTAAAGAGTAGCAATTCTGTCTTAGGAAAGGAGGATTGGAATACACCGCCGTCATATGAGTGAAACTTCCTTAAGCACGGCGTAAAACACCAAATCAACCAACACACAAACTTCAGCATAATATTACACCCGGAGAACTAAGTATACCAAGTAAGAAACCAATTGATAGAGTTGTGTTTAAGGTTCCATTTGGAGCGCCCCCTAGATAACCTGTTGGGGGATCAGAGGAGGTACGAATGTCCACTTTACCTGTGTGCTAAAAGTCTGGCTTGGCTACAGAGTTGAGCATCTGGGAGAATCGAAACCGGGTACTCTATTGTGCTGATATGCTCATTGCGGGGCCCAGGATGTTTATTGAGAAAACTTCTTACAGCTTGTGCCCATTTGGGAAGGACAGGAATAGAAGATTTCCCATGTTTCTTTGCCTTGTCTACCTGGCTTCCCAGTGTGGAAGGAATGAAACGTAATACCTTTTGGTACCATTGTGCCAACTGAAAATAAAAACGTCATATCTGATTTTGTTGATCAAATTACGTTAGTAGTCATTGGACACAAAGTAGATGCCTCTTTAGCCAAATGCTCTATTACCGTACACTGCAAAAAAGAAATACATAAAATGGTATGGTAACTAGTCTATAACATAGTTGATGAGAAATTTTCCGTAACATGGTTAAGATATTACATGTTTTAAATGCTTTAAGATTAATCCTTGCATTCGAAACAAATACCGTCTCACATTTCTTTCAAATTATGGAATATTTCGCTGGTGATTTATTGGAGGACCATTTCTTAACTTCTTCCTTAAGATGTTAGGTAGTATTTTTGTCAGTGTATGGCGTTGAGGCCCTTAACCTGCACTTAAGCTAGACTGCGTTTGGTCTCCTTGGAATGACATGAGCTGGTGAATCTTTACCTGTGTGTTAATTCTGACTGATATAGATCTTTAATTAGGTGAATTCTTAAGTCTTGTCAATACTTTACCTTTTCGAACATCAGGTAGAATATGTGAATGGCCATGTATGTGTTGTGGAGCCTCTCCAGCTTTTCTGTGAATGTCTGAATCAACTGGGACAGATCAGGTACAAAGTCCAGTTCACTCTCAAGACTCGGAGTTTCCTGATGCAATTGGTGAATACCTTGTAAAAGCTCTGTTGCTTTACCCACCAATACCTGCAATTGAAGTATAAATGTGTTCTCAACACAGTGCTCAGAAAGCGTTCTGAAATCTCTTATTGTAATGAAAATAAAACACGAAAATAATTTATATTGCTCATATGTCATATGTTGTGCAATACACTTTGTCTTGGAATACCTACCAATGCTTTAATTTTTCGATTACATCCATTTTAATAAATCATTTATATGAAAGCTGCCAAACGTTTATGAACAGCGTAACACACCTTTGCCGGGTCATATAGACTGGTTATGAAGTATGTTCTGTACATCTCCGCTTGGCTCAACGTGCTTCCGATGTTCGCTGGTTGATCTACTTTAGGTAGCCAAAATCGGGCAATTTCATCACATAGCTGAAACACAAAGTACTAATCCAATAAAAACCCCTAGCCTTTCCTCTTACCAGGCTGGATTGTACAGTTTTACAAATAATGGTACTTCGAAGGGATATGGACACACTACGACAAAAACGGTTCTTTGTTATAAGAATATAGGGTGAAATACTTTAAACAGTTGCTGTGATGGTTCCATACAGAAGCATAAAGGTTTCCACCGGAGCCATTACTGAAGAACTTGCAAGGGTTCCATTAGAGCCATAGTATGTAGTAGAGTGTAGTATAAGAGTCAAAAAGTCATAAAGACTCTATTACTTTTACACGTTTACGATTTCAATCCTGTTTTCAACATACTAGTATCATAAAAAAGCGGATAGGATTAATTCCATCAGAAATTCTCCAATACTCTTTAAATGTAAAGTTGGCTTTATGTATGTTACTGCATGCAAGATGCTACAAATACCACGAGTCTTACCGAGGTTGTTTCTCTCTTGAAATGAAATAATTGGTTAAGTTTTTGGAAATGGTTCTCCGTGTCTTTCCAAATGGTAGACATTTCCTCTCGTCCCTGAACCAGTTCTGTGCTTGCTTTCTTCAGGACTGTTATTGTGCTAGTCAATAGATGAGGCGAAACTTTCGACAGAGCTACTTCATCGTCAGGCTTCTCTAACCTCTGAACCATTTTCTTACACCAATCTATTGTGTTCTCCAGGTCTAACTCCCTGTAAGCACATGTTCCAAGTTGTACTCATACGTTTAATATAATACTGTACGGTGAATACTCCATAAATGATAAACAATTAATATTTTCTTTATAATTCGGTTCATATAAATCATCTTCAGTTATAAAAATCCTCAAAACCAAACAAAAGTGTTTTTAACTGAACCTATGTAAATTAACTGTACTGTTTATACGTATGTTAATGCCAATTGAGCATTTTTTTATATTTAAGAATAATTAAATTTCTTGTTAACTCTTGTACGACATAGTCTCGGTGCATTTATACGGCAGTTATTTGCCGGATAACGAGTGCACAATATACAGTTATCTACCGAATATAACTACAAAACATGGTTCTGCTTTATGACCAACCCGAATATACCCCCATATAATGGAGATAAGACGGCGACGGTTTTAACGAAATGAGCATAAAGAAGAGCGAATATTTTATTTCCAATAAAGTCATAAAAAAAGGTTTGAAAACATAAAGAGTCTTGCTGTGTTTCTTTCTTTTTTCTTTTTTTTTTGTGTGTGTAAGCAATTATTGAAATGACAGAAACTTCAAACGTTTTATAAGTTATATATTCTTTGGGGTCCAAATAATGTTAAGTGTAAAATCAATTTAACCAATTTTTCCAAACAAATGAATAATACTGAATCAAATTGCTTCTCACCTCATTATCCCGTGATACTTGTCTTCCAACTCTATGACCAAGGCCTGTAACTGATATGACGTCAGACCAGCTGTGTCATAATCCTGAAGTAACTGGACTCTATCCCTGGCTCCGGGCAGAATCGTCTGGCGCTTGGTAATCGCCTCCATTAGCGGATCTATCATCTGAAACAAATCACATCTCAAGTCTTCATATCTTCATGAAAGCATATATCCTCAACAATTAATTAAGCCCAAAGCTTGCTTTACCATTCCTTTGCTTCATATCTTCCTAGCAACATTTAAAATAATAAATTTACGAAAATGTGCACGCCTGTTTATCTTATAAGTGTCAACAGAGACAGCTGTAAACTGTCGGCATCAAATTTTATTTCTTCGTGAACTATGAGAAATCATTCATTACAAATTAAGACGATAAACATTTTAACTGCTAAATAACTTACATGGTGAAACTGTATCCATGCGAGTTGGTTGTGTTGTAAGCTTCCTCCCAAATCCTCTGTTAGCTGTGTGCGGTCTATTCGAGAGTACAACTCGCTAACACTCTTAAGAATAGTAGCCTGTTGGGAGTAAATATGTTAATTTGTCAATTTATTGCTTTGTGATATATAAGCCCAAACAATGTTTTTCAAAGCTATACGACTGTTTCTCTTGTATATTATATAAGGCCCACACTGTTGACTTTTTCGCGATTCCTACAAGTCCATCGGTTCTCTGTCTACAATTGCATAGCAGGTAATCACTTCTACTTAAATACATGCAGTTAAATACATGCAGTTATCTTAAGTTCTACGAAACCGGCGTTGTCATTGTACTTCATTTATGTAACAGAAAAGTTACATTTGGTCATTAGTTTTACTGAAGGCTAGTAAATATCAGAGCTTTTGCCAGAAATAAGATCTGCCAGTTATTTCGAATAAAATTGTTTGACGCACACATGTGTCAAATCAGCACGGATCGAGGGAATGGACGTTCTCCAAACTTTGTTTTACTCATTATAATCGATTGATTATGGCCAATGGTCAAAACCCCTATTTGGTTCCAAGGGACCATGTTACTCAACCAAAAGAGTTGCCCCGCTAAAGTAAAAAGATTGACTTACCGGAAAAGTGGAAACTTTTGGATTCTTTTTGCTTTCTTTCAGTCCGAGTTGTTTCTTGAGGTATTTTGATCTGGTCCGTGATTTTGGTTTAAGTACAAATAAGTTAGACACATTTCCACGCTTTTCACTCTGCCAAAAAAAGGAGGTAAACATCATTATTGATTATCTTGGGTTTATATATAACGATAGCGTTTTGTATTTGCACCAGAGAACTCTAAACAGAGGCCTTTAAATTGTCTTCCGTGTTCTTCCAACAAAACGGAGGTGCAATTTACTGCCTTATGGTCTCATTTTTTAAAAAATTAATCAATTTCTACCTCACTGTCCCGACACTTAAATATAAAATAAATACGGCAAATCATTCCTGTCATCAAAGCACCATTGATTATCCGGATTCAACTCAACCAGGAAGGTAAAATCCGGGTTGAACAAGATATATCAAAATGAATGTGTTAAATCTTTATCATCGCGGATTCAACGACACCTTAAGTTTCTTACCTGTAGAAAATCGAGCGCCTCCACAAGCACCTGGTTGCTCTCCTGACTGGATAGCTGTAGGTCTGCTACAAAGGTGAACCCCTGCTGACGGTCGGAACTCTCGCATACGCTCAGGTAATAACGGAGAATCTGGACCAGGCCTGCTGAGCCCAACTCTGATAGCTGACCAACAGTCGAGGCAGGGAATGTTATGATCAGACGTCCATTTATATCCCGGCCGCCTGACAGAAAAAGAAATAAAGAGTAAGTGTACAGAAAGTTGAAACATGAAATGTTAGGTTAAAAAATATACCTTAACAAAGACGTACAATATACAGTATATAGGCTGTATGTTTTGCATATGACGTATCTTCTACAATCTACAATTTAGTTTTTTGGCTTTTTTTCAAAAACCGTTTTTGTTGTGTTTTTATTATAGCTAATCGTATCTTAGCTAACCAAATGCTCTCACTAGACGCATATATGAATGGATAAATATTTGTATCGCAAAACGACTTACCTGTTTGAATCGCCACTTCAGTCTTCAGTAGAGACTCCTCCACCTTTACTCCAGACTCGTACATTGTGCCTGGAAAATCAAAACAAATTGCTGCTTGTACGACTGATTGATTCGTATATTTGTCTTTTACGTCGTGTTTAACGGTATTTCACTGACGGCGGTGTATTCCAACAATAAATGACACTAGCGTAACCATAAAATGTGGGTTTTATTGATGTACTGTAGAGTGGAGTGAAGTCGGCCACTTGGGTGAAGTTGGCCACTTTTTTTGGTCAAATGAATTCGAAGATTTAGTCCTGTATTTTTCATGTATTCAAAACGGTCCAAGTCGAAAAGGGTTTTCTGAGGGACATGAAACATACAGGCTAAATGCTGCAATTTATTGAGACAATAAGAAATAAAACGTGGCCAACTTCACCCTGCTGGCCACAGGGGCTTGGTACCATAGAGGCCGTCAATGTATACAGAGAAAATAGAAGGGAAGACACTGTTTGTCGACCCAGCTTGTACCGTAGTGAAATTAACCGATTCAAGTCCACTATAATCGCATAAAATAAATGAATACCACCTGTTCCTGTGAGACAAATAGTT
>JAVFBX010222188.1:0-11299 GCA_034783855.1 Mopalia kennerleyi | reverse complement strand
TAATTTTCGCTTTATTGGTTTATATTTTACAGAATTTCAGGAAAAACTAAACCCGGTTTTACTTATATATAACAGTTCAGTCATAACTTTGTATTTTTTCAGATGTGAGAGGTAAACACAGCCGACCAAACAAAGTCTCCAAAAATGGTACGACAAATATCAATGTGAATCAATGTAATTATTTTCATAATAAAGTGTGATTATAATATCAATTTCACTAAAGCCGTATACGTTTAGCTCAGTGCTCAACTGAAGTAAATAAATCAGTTAAAAACAGATATTTTAGAAATGTTTGACAGAATCTACAAAATCAGCTTAACCATGACAACAATCAGCTCGTCACATCAACAAGTGTTCCGAGACACATATAGACTGATGCATGTGTTGTTTTGCGATAATATTAGTCAATCACTCAGTCATTTCTTCATCCATAGAATCAACCAATCACCTAACCAGCCAACCAACTAACCAACCAAACAACCAATCAAAAAACCAACCAGACATCCAAATAACTTTTAAATGATTTGATTGGTCAGATTCCTTGGTTACTTTATCATTGTAACCGTCATTAATTAGAAAAATACATAAACTGACACTGATACGAATAAAGAAAATCACTGCATGAAAAATTGTGAATATAAACGAGTAATCCATTAATTAAGGGAGAAGTTAATTAATTAATTCATAAATCAATCAGTTGATCAGTAGTGTAGAAATGTACAACACTTCATGATTTCAGTGGGCAAGCATGATCAAAGAGCCAAACACCATGAGGGAATGGATTTCAAAAGCCCAACTGATGTTCCACAAGTCACCGCCATGGCTAACAATTCTGTAGCTTTAACAACAACCAAAATAAAGAAACCAGGTGAGGCTCTTCTTTGTCTAACATGAAAATGTATTTAAGGACTTCGATTAGTTAATCTTCATATTAGTAAACTTGTCTGGAGAATGCCGGGTGAACACGGCCTGGTCTAAATTACATCTGTGAGGCTGAGGGCAACGCAACTTAAGACAGATGTTATGGTGTTCATTATCAAATGGTATGGTAATTTTGCAAATGTCATTAAAAGAAATAATACAAATGTAATATTTTGTTTTACTGAAGGATCAAGTTTCCATACATCATTGTAATATTACATACACGGTTAAAAAAAACATAGAAAGCAGGAGAACTTGGTTGTTATGAAACACATGAAAATAATGATTTTATAAATCCCACAAACAGAAAATCATACTTTGTAAATAAATGTAGACATTTATTAAAGAAATAATGTTTGAATATTTTATGTTTTATCTCCAGCATTATTGTACCTATATTGGTCATTAAAAGATATCGTTCTCAAAGACCCAGTCATCCCCGATACAGGTAAGATTAACTACTATTGTACAGGTAATTGTGGATTAGAAAAATCCGACAATAATATTGTATAAAATTCTCCTATAAATAAAGATTTGATGTAATATCCGGGAATTGGTGAATGGTTCAACAAACATTAACCAATTTAACACCTTAAGATTTACAACGAAGAGAGCATGGTTGGCCTCCAATTTCCAACAATATCCTTCTTGATTTATTTGTAAGGTTATTTAACCGATAAAGAATGGCCTTTGTTATCAATTATATCCAATTATATGTACAGATAAAAATATATAAAAAAAATTATTCTAAATTTCGCAAACCAATGAACAGCCAATGTGGCAGATAAATTATGTAAGATATATTGTCTTTTCTTTTCAGTGAAACGCAGTTGCTCAACTGAATCAGTTTTCCCTAGGCAAACAAGACAGAATGCCCCATTATATATTCTGCTGGACAATATGAAGCGTGAGTTAAAGTAAAATTAATCTGATCGCCTGAGCAAGTGTGAAATGCAGTTTTTCATCTAAGGTTCTTCTGGTCTTGAAGATATCTGGTTGACCGATTTGAGAATGTTAAGATACTTTAGTACAAACATTTTACATAGCATCGGTTCTTCCATCGATATTGTGTTTGTCTTGTAAAAATGATCAGCTGCTTAGGAATACAATATATAAAATCATCTGTTACAGGCAACTTCCTGCAGGACGGGAACAACAATAACGTCTCACACAACATGGTTGACAGCAATTTAGAGGAAATAATTCGGTCCTCAGTAAGTCGTCAAATTATCTTGTGTTTTTTAACTTGACCATTAACAGTTGATCATTTGTCGTAATATTAGGATAGTATTTTTTATTTAGATAGGTACTTTGTTTTAAATTGTGCTCAGAGGAAATGATTTTGAGACTGTCAGCTGCCTAGAATTTATTTATATCGAAATTTTATACATTCGTTTTAGAGCTGATGGCTAATTGTTATACCGTTGATACCTGACATATCCAGAACAGCCAGACAATGAGGAAGTGAGACAGTATTCACTGTAATCATGTTCTAGTTACTAAACAATAACAACATACCAATAAGACAGGGCTGCAGTTATCCATGCTTTTGTTCCGACTACAGTTTATCCCTAAACTAAACGAAAATACTATAAGGTTATATAAGCTGGCTGTTCAGTTTGTCGACTGAATGACCTAGGTTCATATAGTGATCTGTAGTATTATATATGTTACAATCGTTTGTTTCCTCTGGATAAATAAAGATTTAGTTAAACTTTACACCAAGATTATAATGATTTGCTTTTCTTGATTATATTGTGTGTTTCGTTTTGGGTTTTGTATAGCTGCTCTTTAATTGGCTGAACATCCGTTAATGCTTCCACTGTTTGGTTTGTCTTTTCAGGAATCACCAAAACCAGAAGGACTTTTTGACCAAGCGATTTTGGGCCCCGTTGTCAAATCATTGCAGGCCCTAAGTCAAGTAGTTGTGGCTACTTTCCAGTCCTATGCCATTCCAAACGACGACATCCACTGGTCCACTGTGAAAACTCCAACAGGCTTAACAGCTAAAATCATCGCCCAGTCCCCTTATATGATGGCTGAAATTGACGTTAATGAGAGTATAGACCTCACCGTGTATCGAGTGACGGACGTACAGGGTTTGATCAGGAATGTCAGCTATCAGTCCTTCCGCCTCACATACAGAGGACTTGTACTCTACGACGAGTCCACCACCTGTATGTGTGGGCCGGGCTGGCATTTCTAAAAACAACAACTTCAACCACCAGCTATATATATTCGTCCCTTCATCCTTATAAATCTATAGTAAAACAAATAATAAAACTCAACAATGTTTCTCAAATATTTTCGTTTCTAATTGAACTTTCACTGCCCCATGACCTGATGTTGTCTATTCCAGGTCGTTTTCACACGAAATTATATAGCTGGTTTCTGTATTCCCGTCACTTAATCCTGTCATTCTGTAAGCCACTTATCAGTTCTATTTAACCAATTCTATTCTTTGCCAAATCCTATCTGTTTATGAAGATTCAAACAATAAATAACAGTATTCAGACAAATAAAATATATCCCAAGAATCTTCCGGACCATGAACTCTTTGCTTTCTTACTTTGCTCAATATGAGAATCAGAATGTATACTTATCGGTAAGATTTAAGTTTAGCGTAGACGATGCCGCCCAATGAAATATGGATCGACCAATCAGAATATCAGATTCATACTGGGATTACTATATACAGTAATCCCAGATTCATATAAGACATTACATATGAGTCGATTTTCGGGCGGCAATAAATCTTATATTACAGCATTATCTTGAGATTTGGTTTGAGACAGTTTCTTAAAGAATCATGTGAGTCGATACACCATTTCCTGTAATTACATCGATTAGGATGTCACCCCAATCGCCGTTTTCATTGTTCTAAATAATTGTTTAATACCCTAGCGGTATATTCCGAAACTAATTAAGCTTCGAGTTTCTGAAATAGTAGATCGTGTTTTAGCGAATCCAAGTCACGAGACGAATTCATCATCACAGCTGCAACATTCCTGCACTCTATAGTCTTCTAATGTACTGCGCACAAAATCTCAGACGTCAAATGGTTGTCGACTTTACGACAGGTATTTTATTTTTATTTTCAAATAAACTGATAAACATATAGTGGTAGATATTTCACAGTTTTCATGTGTTTTTTAGTTCAGAATTCAAAGTACGCCTAAACTAAATTTGAGTTTACTGAAGCTATATCAAATTGGCTACATTTATTTAAGTATGGCAATTATTAAGGCTTCCGGAGAACAAAATGTACTTCATACATCTTGTGTCAAAAGCGTCTCCGGTTACCTTCCTTTAACTTCGACCGTCAAGTTTGTATTAATATAGATTGGAGAGCAGAGTCGAAGGCAATGGTTAAACTTTTTGCAGAAGTGTGGCTGGGAAATTTGCTAAAGGCAAAGGGGGACTACTTTTGATGACTTAAGTAGTTGAAAATACCAAACGTTATTAAATCTCGGATCCAATTCTGAAAATAAATATTAGAATATATACCCTATAACTTCTAGCAGTTGGGACAGAGAAATAGGCTTTACCAGAGGGGGTCTTACACGTTATTTCTGTGGACTGTCCCAAAATTAGGGTGTCCAAACTGCTAGAAGTTATGTTAATAAAATAAACTGAGCCTTGACATATTTTAAATCATGTTTTCATGAAATCTCATTTTAATAATTCATAAATAGACATTTTCTTTGACATATATTTGCTAAGATATATTAGATACAGTCTGCTTGAGCATGTCAATATATTAGCATATAGATGTATTATGTCCATATTTATTATATAACACAATACTGTACAGTACTGTAGCTTGACATTAAGCACTTATAGATGTTAATATATGTTATAAATTTTGTGACAAGTTCTCCTGCCAAATTTTTTTATATTTTATCCTAAAGGTAATAACCATGAATAATGGAAGTCAAATATATAAAGCTACTATTAAACAAACAAAATTCATACTGGTAGATTTCATAAAGACACATCTGTTAATATGGATATTAACATCGTGTACCAGACAACTTTTTCCTTTTCTAACCTATATATTAATCCATTTCATGAAAAATATTTCAGATGAAATCATTGTAGCTATGGAAATTACTCCTCCCATTAAAATGTTGTTTACATCATTGTAAACACCACACCATTTTACCTGGACAATTTCTGTCAGTCCTAAGACATGATTTCTTTATTAACTTATACATTTGATTATAGTCATTATCAAGCAACACTTCAATACAGGTACCAGCACCAGTGTCAAAAATACTGCTAATCTGATATTGAAAAATTATTTGATAAAAGTGATCAAATCTGTACTGAAAAGATGCCATAAACAAGTCTTGTCTCTTAAGCTCAACCAATTTCTTCATTAAACTCAACAAAACAGTAGTTGGTTGCATAAACGAAAAGCTGTATAACTTAAATAAATTTCCTGTAGATGTAGGCCTACGATGCATGAACATTTGAAAAAAGAATGTACCATACATGATATTCACACATAGGCCCAACAAAAGTGTGACATCATTACAACTCTGTTTCTGCGGAATCTATTTTCTTTTGCAGATATCTGCTTTACTTTCATTTTCAGTTTATTCTCTCACTAGTCTTTAAAGTCCCCATACCATCTGAATGGCTTTACAAATGCCCACATCATTATAGTTGAAATAATATAATCCACCCATGGCAAGAACCGACACTGTGTTCGTCAAGACGTTGATTTTAGGGATGAATTTCTTGACATAATCTGTGGCAACACCATGAAGACCCCTGTGAAAAACAAATGAATTTGAAATCAAAACAAATGCAATCAAGACACTATCACAGGATGGCACAAATATTTGACATTGACTGCAACATAACTGTTTGATTGGTTGGTGAATAGCATCCAACTGTAGGGTATTTCATTTATCAGGGAGACTCAAACTGCATTGCTAATTTCTGATATGCCAATGGTGAAATGAAAGACCACAAAACCAAGCTGTCCTATCTGCAGTCACCAAAAACTTTGATTGTTAATTGTTTGACAAGGGTTGTACTCAAGGGTATTTCACTTAAATGACGATGGATTGTTCACTTCACACCGTACCTTGCCTTATTACAGTGGAAAACCAAGAGGAAACCTCATAAAAACCACCCCAACGATTGCTAGAGCCACAACGCGTGACTCATTCATATACCTGAGGGTCGAAAGGCGGACGCGATCCAGTGAACAGTACATCGAGGCAGGATTAGTAAGCGCACACACTACCACTCAGTCACAAGCCTTCCAAAAATTATGAAAGGAATGAGCAAACTCTAGAAGATTTACATACTGGCAGTGTTTGCTGCAGCAGTAGAAATCAGTCTGCCTGAGCAGATGATCCGACAGTCAGTACTTAGTAGTTTCAAAAGAACAGTGCCCAGAGAGGCTGGATAGCTGTTATTAAGAGCCAATCTAGTCATTTTATTTTATGGTAATCACAATACAATGAAACCATAAATAGATCGATTTTGTGTTTCTCTTTAGCTCAGAGAGCTTCAGGGCAACGGAAAACTCCCTTCAACCGCTCCCCAATTTGACAGAGGAATCAGGAAAACCACATTAATACATAATATAGCCACTAAGTGATTCCCATTTAACAGGTTAGTTTTAGTTTATGTACGCAGACAATACAGAAAAATAATAAAGCATGAAATGGAACTAAGTTCAACTTCCATGTTCTTACGATTTTTTTATAAAGGCTCTTTTTAATTGATCTGATGTTTGATTGCCCATGCATCAACAGGAATTTATGAAATTTGCAAAGCGCAGAACAGAGAACAGTGATACATGTATCTTAATGCTGGCCAAAATCACAATACAGTTTACACGGGACAGTATAAAGTGTTAGTAAACTTTTAGCTAATAGACTTCTTATAAAATACAAAATAACATACGAATAGCAGTTCCAGTTCAATAGAAACCAAATTTCATGCAGCAGCAAGTGGATCACATTATTTTGTAATTTTGAAGTCAAAATTACTATATCAAAATACTATCATCAGGTATAAAAAGGTACATTATCGCTGTGAAAAAAGGACTTGCCAAATAAATCGTTATCCTCTTCAGGAACTTAATTTTATACCTACAGATTAGTGTTTGTAATGGGGTTGGTGTTCTGGAATCTGGAGTTTGTTTTGGTGTTTTGTTATGTGCTTTGAGCTTTTAGTGCTGATAGAAATCCTAGTAATCTTTTTAGTTTCTTTATTAAATGCTGATTTTTATTTCTAACTAGCTCAAGAACAGAAATTAATGTTACAAGGGTAGGTTGTTTTCTCAATGGACTTACCAATGACCATGTAAGACAACAGCTGTGGCTAAAGCATAATCCATGGCTGGTCCCTGTACAAAGAGAGCTGCTGGGAGAATGGCTACCAATCCTAATGTGACACCTCTCTCAATTGACCAGTGTGTGGCTGCCGTCATCATGTGGCTTCCACCCTGCTTCTCCTCTGAAACATTACACACATGATACTGTACTCACATCATAATGCTATACAACTACAACATTATTAGAAAGATGTGCACCCAACTCCACAGCAGGCCTTCAGATTTAAGGTGTGCTATCCTATGCTTTAACACAGTACACGGATCACTCGCCTCAAATGAAACAGCCTGCCACAGCTATTTAGAATAACAATCACAGACTCAATCACACATTACCTTAAAAACTGAACATTTTAGCAATTCTATTGAAATTCTAGAAGAGATACATGTATATGGTTTGATTGATTGATTATGGAAGTAGATTTAAATCACAGTTCAATAGCAAGTCTTACCTGGTGTGTAGGGCCCCCTACGAGCTCTAAACATGTTGGCTGCAGGTGAACTTAGGGCTAAGGACTTTTTGGTTACATCTGCCAACGCTATGGACTTTGATGTGGGCCGCATTAATAATGCACAGCCTTTTCCTGTTAACAAAGATTAGAATCATTTTTAAAAAGCATTGAACTGCCCGCCAAAAGTGAAGACATTATAGTCAGTACATTTAAGTTAAATAGGCCTATCTTGAAATATTATCTTGCCTTGCAGCTGACAGTCAACACAATATAAGTGTATTTTGAACAGTCATTTCAGGGCTACATACAGGTCTTATTGGCCAGTATGTCTACAGGACAGGGTTTTATTAATGAATTGTTTATTCTATATTATTATTAAAGAAGACACATTACCACACTAAAGTCATACAGTTGAGTTCATATTATTTTTAACTTTGGCACTCTTGAGACTAAATTTACTTCAAAGGTTTATAACACTTTTTCTCGGTCTTAAAATGATAAACTTTCTAATGACCTGGTTATCAGCAAACTGCCAAAGGTCAATAAACTTTGACTACAACACAATATATTTCCCTTGACCGTTGCAGGAATAGGCCTACCGGTATTTACATTTGGCCTATGGCGTGCAAATCCGAGTGATGTTAGCTCTTTAGTCAATTAATTTATTTTTCAATTTTGGATACTGATCTATTAGTTGTACCCACATCTATTTTTAACTACAAGACACAGTAAAATTGCAAAAGACGTCGAAATAATATTACCTCCGCAAGATCTTAACAAGGTGAGTGTTGCCATTTTTACGATCCAATAGTTCCGCTCAACGACAAGGTCACAAACTCCCAACGATCAACTTACATTTGATATTCTCTGCACGAACTTGACAAACACTTTTATATGCAGAATTAGAATTTACAATTTACCGAAATTAAAATAAATATATGTAAAACATTTATTTGATCAATGCATAATGTCGAAGATCTCAATAAAATTCGTAAATGATTTAACATTGTTAAACAGCAGAGAAAACGTTATCAGGGGAGCTAACTCACTGCCAGCAAACTCTCCAAAACAGAAATGACCTCATTTTCAGTTTTTACAAGGAAAAACTGCTTGAAGGTGCAACAACAACATTGAGAGAACTGAATGAGGAAATGAACGATGGCTTGCCTTAATTCTGGACAGACTTACGTTAGTCCTATCGTAAAATACACCTTATTTTTCTACAATTTATTGTTTTGGGTAAGTCTTAATTAAGTTATCTTGGAAAACTATCTTGGCTGTTTTTACACAGGTCTATATAATTTGCGAAATGCGCCCAGCCAAGAATGAGAGACTTGTTCAGTTGTTTACGTCTGCGTAGCTCAAATTTTTAAAAGCATGAGCATTACCATGTATCATTTCAGATTATATGTTTGTACTGCACGATACATATTGTATCACACAAGCTGTGAGTAATTATTGTCTGCAAAATTGTCTTTTTTCGTGTTTTCTGTTGAAAATGAATTTGAAATGATTTAACTCTTGTCTAATTTTCGAGTGTGTAAACTTTTATCATGTTGCATTGATGTTAGACGTTTCATTTGTGTTAAAAACTTTAGGTGTAATAAAACAACCACGCTACAATTATCGATTCAGGGTTTGCAGCTCCCCTGATTGAGGTACATGTATATGAGTGAGTCACATGATGTGGCTCCAGCAATCGCCGGGGTGGTTTTTACGAGATTTCTTCCCGGTTTTCCACCGTAATTAGGCCAGGAACATTGTTAAGTGAACAATTTGTCGTCATATAAGTGAAATACCATTGAGTACAACGTTAAAACCCCAATCAAACAAACACAACTCAGGGAATGTCCATTACTAGGCGGCCCCTGGAGCTCCCATGTATCTACATTACCGGAGATGGATTCTAACCTATTTTGGACATATTAATTCATTGGTTAGATCATTATCATAAAACTCTGCAAATGCATCATTTTTTGTATTTAAAAAAAAACAAACAAAAAACCAAAACAAACAAACATAATTGCACGAAAAAAAAGTTGCATCCTTTGGATATAATAATAACATGCTGTTTTGGGGCGAACAAATGAAGTAGTCCATATTTAATGGAACAGGGTGATAAAGTTGATTATAGAAATACATGTATATACTTTAATACACAGTGGGTCTATGCATTCTTAAACTTTTGGTGCAAAAAAACGACTAATGTCAGAATTCAATCGACTTCATTTCAATCTATTTTTGTAGAATAGCCTGCAGTAAATCATACATTTTTCGCAAATTGCAAAATGTCATTAAATTGTATTTGTGTCTTTTTTTCTGTGACAAGCCACTACTTGTTTGTTTGTTTGTTTGATTGGGGTTTAATTTCATACTCCGCTACTTGTAGATGTCATGGTCATTTAAAGATATTTATGTACCAATCTGCTCTACGAAATTCGTAGAAATAACATTGGTTCACCAGAAAACCAACAGTAAAGAAACTTTTGTATTACGACTGTATTATAAATAGGGTTTACTTTATCTTGACTTCAGAGATACAGGAAACCTAATGTATGTAAGAGTCCTTCACGGTTCTTGGGATGTTTTCTTTTATTAGAGTAGAAAATATAACTACTGTTCAAAGTTAACATTCCAAACTAAACACAGCATGCACTGAACTGAAATGTGCTACACTTCTTAACTTGAATTATACACATCGCTTGCTTCTTTTCGCTCCTCTCTTTCCCTCCCCTCTCCTCCCTTTTTTTGTTTTGAGGAGCCAAGAGGGGGGGCCAGACCCCCCCTATAGATTCACAACTGACAATTATATAATGACATGGCTACATGTACATAAAATAGAAGAAATTTGAAAACAGTTTATAAAACTTCTTTTCTCTATACAAGGCTATTAAAACTTAGATCTGTCATTCACAGGCTTATGGAAAAAAAATGTGAAGAGATAACGTTATGACGTCTTAGAACATATTTTGTCATCTGATTATGATGTCATGCTTTTGTTCACAAACGCTTCTTTCAGTGGAGTAGCGTGATGCGGATCCAATAGGACTTTTTTCCAATCCAATATGGTATTCTATTGTACCGTCACGTGGTATACACAGAGTGTTTTCATTGGTTAGTGTATTATAAGTACAAATTGTATAGCCTGACTTTGATTTAAGCCATCTGGGAATTGTTCCACAAAGCGATCTTAGCCCAAGTTGACCGTATTTACTATGACGACACAATACCTTCAGTACTGGTCGCCATGACAATTTAGATCAACTTAGTCTAAGATCGCTTTGTGGAACGGGCCCCAGGTTTATCTATTTGGAGCATATTTTAAAATGAATAAAAACTTAATATATTAGAACAAAAGATGCATAGAGGATATCTAATGAGTGACCCGGAGATATCAAATTTATGAAATGAGGGTAGTAATTTTTCATTTATTCCGAGCCTCCGGCGAGGAATAAATGAAAATTACAACCCGAGTTTCATAAATTTGATAGCCGGGTCACGAATTTGATATTCTATTTATCCCATAAATGCCCTTTTGTAGAGATTTTAATCAGAAATCAATATATAT
>JAVFBX010222177.1:0-11299 GCA_034783855.1 Mopalia kennerleyi | reverse complement strand
ACTTAAAAGGAGTCCGATCCCGTCTTTTTGCTTCAGTATAATGCCGAACATAACATATCCAAGGCAACACGGCGACAGATGATTAAATAAAATTCGCCCATATACCTTGCTTAGTCACAGTTGGTACATGTGATCTGTCGAATGGACTGCCAGTATTTACCTTATTGACGTCAATTGAAAGCAGTAAACTGACCAATCTGCCTTTCTTATTGGCTGGAGGTCTGACAGAGTGTACAATGTGGCACTTCTCTCGCCATTGCCAGTATTACATTTGGTCATAACAAATTGAAAACCTTTTTAAAAATATCTTTGACACCTTTTATGTGTTATTCTTTTTCATTTGTTAGATATGCAAGCCCTAGTTCGTGTATGTGTAATTAATGTCATATTTTACATTTTGTAAATATAACACGATATAATATCAGTTTGAGCAAGCTTTTGTTAATGCAAATGTGATTAGAAATCTATTGCTGGGTCCTTTGGGTGGGGTTTGCATCCTGCCATTTGCTGACAGTTAGAATCGTGTGCCTAGTCTTGTTACCCCAGGGATCAAACAATCCTACCACAGCCACATTCTAGCCCCGGGTTTGTTAAACAAGAGTTCCTATATCAATCAATCAGGTTCTATTCGTGCTGTAAGGGTGTACACGGGATCATAGCGACTCATTATCTTAATAGAATCGCCAAATTACCGTGTTTCCATACTAGGGTCTGTGCATGGACTGTCAGCTACCAAGCCGTGCAAATGAATGTGATGCGCGTAAGACGTCACGTTCGTAAATCAGCGCATCTTCCTACATCTATTTACAGACTGTTTTAACCTTTCTACTGTTCGCCACCAATGATATTTCTTTATACAATCCTATCAAAATCGCGTATTCTCTGTGTGTTACTCAGACTCGCCATACAGAAACTGTTGGCCCCCTTAGAAATTACGTAACAAACGGCATGTTGACCCACAGATGCCACGTAGGCCATCGTAGGCATACACGGTTGTTCACATCTGGTCCAGAAAAAGAGTCTCAATCTGTAATCGCACTAAACACTGCCGGTATATAGCAGCAGGTTGGACTGGTCAGTGAATGGACAGACGAAGACCGGCTGCTACTGGGACATATAGTCAGACGCAAAAAAGACTTTACATGTGTTCGTTCGATTTGAAAATATAGATGGCATTTCACTGAAAATCTGGTGTACCAGAGCAATCGGCTGCAATTCTACATAGAAATGCATTATGCTTGGTATGCAGATTATTTCATACGTATAGGAGGTATTCGATTTTCGGTATTAATGTTATTATTGTTAAAGGCACTGTAAGCCAGAAACCCGAGCCCAGACCACAAATGAGGCAAGCATGCGCACTCTTCAATAGCAAAAATAATAGTAAAAATACAATTATTAGTAATACAAATAAATTTAATCGTTTTCATTATTATTAGTATCCTTGTTTTTAACGTGAATTAACATGATTGTCAATGATGTTATATCACAATTTTCTTTCGAACTGAAGTATCCTTGTTTCCAGATTTATGATTCAATATGGGCCATAAATTTACAAGGTATTAATAATGAATACATCACAGGGATTCATATAAGGATTTTCATATTCATCGATCTATTACGTTTGGTCAGGACAATAAAACCCTTTTTATGATTAATACTTTTATTTAATATTGATGCGGATAAGATAAATCTTGACGCTAAAATATAGCTATTTGGGAACAATTTGTTATATTAAATATAAAATCCTGTGAGGGTTTCCAAATAGTTTGATGCTAGATGTCAGTGACAGTCGATCATTTAGATTCCACATTTCCAACTCCCATGTGAGCACTGATACATATTTAATCATCGAATCACTGGCTGGTTGTAAAACAAAGAGGAATTAAATATTTTAACTTAGACAGCTGAGATTTTATCCATTGCTGGTAAAACAGGAAAACATAATCTAACCGGAAATTTTCGACAGAAACGGGAAATTAATGAGAGCCTCTATGTTTCACCATTATCGCTAATGCTTTTCGATTTTTGAATTGCGCCTGTCTATCCACGCAGCTTTTATGCTGACGAAGAAACCTACACGAACATTCCATACTAATACCAAACTCAATTGGATCGCATATTTTATTTCAATTGCGCGTGCAATTTTTATCATTTTATGTTAGGTTTTAAACAAAATGTATTACTTTCAGATCTTTTATATTTAATAGAAAATCTCCGATTGACTAACCGATTGGGGTTTTCAGCCAAAGGAACTTCCCTTATATCCGTGACATTGTACACTGTATAAAGTCTCACTGACACAGCCATGTTAGATAGTTAATGTTCTCCCATAGCGAAGTCATACTACCTACATATTGCCCTCAGTCGAAGGGCCCAAAAACGTCAAAATATTTCTTAACGCATACTGCTTTATTGCTTCATTTTGGTTTTACGCAGTACTATATGTATACAATCTAATGCCGCTACTTCACCATCTGATTAATAAAAAACCCACAAATAACAAGAAGAAAAAAATGTAACAATTATGTATATCCTTTTCAGTTGAGTTGTTTACTGCCAAAGGTTCAGTCCGATCGAAAGTTATATTTCAATATAGCAACTTAGATAAAATAACTTGACTATGTTCAGCCACAGCGTAGCTGAAAAACCGCTGAACGTGGGGTAAAACACAAATCAAAATTCCTGTTTTTTTTCTACTTTTTATAACTTTCGGAAAATAGAAATACATAGTTATTGTTTAACACTGTTACGTTAGTTCGAAAAAAATAAGGTAAAAACAATTACCGTCCACTATTTTATCGGAAAGTGTACGCAAACAGAAGAAATAGAAGATTTCCATTTTGCGAAATATAATGCATACATCTCCAAGCACCTTTGTCTTGTTGAAGCTGTATGAAACAATGTTTATGTCCAGCGCAACAAGTGCATATAGACGAGAGACCATTCCAAGCGAAGGAAGGCAGTTTGATCATTAATATCCACACTAAAGAATCCATTGACTTAATAAAGTTTATTTTTTTCAAATCTGTTCAATGTTTATCTGTTCAGCGTTTGTACAGGTTCTTACTAGTTAAAAAAAGTGACGGTTTGGAGCTGTACGGGAAGAGAACGCTCGACCCGCTGGTGGCTGATAGGCATTGAAGCCAACTCCTAACAAATCTAGCTTGTGTATGTTTAAATATCCCAGCCACTATCCACGAATTTATTTATGCGCATTTTTATTGTTACGTCCTCCCTTGCTCTCCGCTTTTGTCCACATGTCCGAAGGCGTGTGTGCCATATGGATTCATGGTTAACCATCACAGATTATGCTCAACAGCTTATTTTTTGTTTCTAACTTTAAAAACAAATTGTATGTCAATACTGGGGATCCCAAATGTCTTTGCTGTAAGCTGAATTGTGGAGCCACTCATAACAATGTATAATCGCAGCTACATCATCAACATATAACGTGGCTATTGTTCCCACAATCATTGCTAAGCAGTCACAAAATCTATGTCGACATTCTGCACTGTTTTCTCTCCATTTCACAGAACTGTGTCTGCCTGACATTGGCAAAACCTATGACGCCATTGTGCACTATTTTCTCTCCATTTCACTGAACTGTGTCCTCCTGCCATTGGTTTATATCATATGATCGTAAGATATCTAGAGAGTATAAATGCGACTGCTTACTTCAGCTATAGCCATTATAGTTTTTAGTATATATACGTTTTGAAAATGTGTCTATGCAAATATTTTTCAAACGTCATTATATTTAGCTCATTCCCTTTCCACACTATTCACATCAGTTTGCACAACAGCACATGTTCGGAATATTACATTATTAATTTGGCTCAACCAGTGTAAATAGTGTATTGTATCAATCAAAAGATATTATCTATAAATAATGACGAATAATGACGTACAATTTTATCAATTGGGTGATCACAAAAGATCAAATAATATAAATTATCTCCAGCAATGCTCTAATTGCCTCCAAGCGCAGAAAGAATGCGATTAGTCCATTCCTTTCAATAAATAAATGTAGGGCTTACTGATTAGATTTGATATATTTAGTCAGCACCAAACCGCAAGCTAGAAGAACATGGACAAAGAATATGGACATGCCATAATGAAAATCAAAATATATTTTAATTTTGAGATTAATGTAACATGCTGCAGGAAGTAAATCGCTTTTGTTTGTCCCTAAAGTAGGACATACATTCGTTCAATGTCGTGTATTTTATCAGAAAAAGCATCTAGCGCCACTCCGCTGGACCATTTAAGAGTAGCAAGGTAATACAAAAGGTGGATTAGTAGTTCAAGCTGTGTTATATTTAAGGATAGTTGGGAACGTTAGTTTGACGACTGAAATATGTAAATAAACTGCTGGAACTAAACATTCATATAAAAACTGTTGTACAAATATGAATGCAGTAAACGTGTAAGTTGTAAGTAGTGGCAGCATTTCTAATCGACCGAGGAGTGGGAAAGCTTGTCGAAGCCTGTATTCCGCTGTTCGAACAGGTCGGGTGGGAGAATAGTAACTCAATTGATGTGAATAGAAACAGTGTATCTCCATAACATAGTTTAATCGGCCAGGTTTCAATTCTACTCATTTGCTCAATTATTTTTTACACCAAGTAGACTTTTTATCTGCTGGAAAACTCTATTTTAACGAAACCTGCATAATAATTAAATCGGTGGCTGTTGCAAGATATATTAGGGTTAGGTTGGATTATTTCTCTATATCAACTGTTTGAATATTTTTTTTCCATAGTTCTTTTAAGGCATTGAAAGTGTTTATGAGAGCTAATAAAATTTAATTATGGAAAAAAAATTCCCCGTGATTCATCAGTATCGAAAAATTGCAAGTGAAATATTGTTAAATTCGGTTTGGCTAATTACGATATCCTTTATAGGGAGGGTTTTCTGACATTTCGCTTCAGGCTAAGAGTGGCCTCTATCAACTCAAATCCAATATGACAGTAAGACCGGTCTGATTTGATAGTTACGGCAGATGGAATATTGCTGTCAATCAAAACGTCACTAGAACCTTTGATATTCAACCCTCGCTTTCTTTATGCCACCAGAGCTAGAACAAAAGCAACAGAATGTGACGGTTGCAACATTGTTATCCTTGACATCCTTTAAAGCGATATCTTAGTGCCATAAAAATTAACTCAATATATACCGTGACAATATGATGCCTTATATGGATTGGGCTTTTACACAATAATGATGTACCACACCATGCGTCTATCGCCAACTATCATACAGTCCGTGCGTCACACTAACAGTCAACAAAACATCCATAGCCGATAGGATCCACAGAGGCCCTGGGCAATTAAATTGAATTGTTACAACATAACATTTTGTTTCTCAAATCGAAAAAAGGAAACATATAGAAAAATGGTAAATACTGTTTATTGTTGTATCCTTGTGGTGCCTCCTTCACTTGGTGACACAATCACGTGCTTATATCCCTTAACTGTCAATCCAGTCCTGACTGCATTCAATGGGCAGCCGGGACGTTCATATTTTAGTTAGCAACGACCTGAACAGCTTGTCTAAACTATTCTTGCTCTGTGTGTACGTGTGTGTCAATCAGAGAAAGTTGTTTATCCTTGTATACAGGTTAGTTTCTCACACACAGATTCAAAAGATAAACTGTTCCTGAGAGCTTAATTCCAGATTGTAACAGACACAATTTATCGAATATAGGGCTAAAAATTCGGATACTCGAAAAATTAATGTTATTCAGATTAAAGATGATCATCAGACATAAATAACCGAAAACGTATGGGGTTTTTTGTCTAACTTTTAACTAAAAACTTTGGTATTTATTATCAAACCCGTGATGATCGTTGAAAGGACTGGTGAAATCAGGACAGACGATCGTGGCTTCTCTATGAAGTTGCAAATTTAAAAACCCGCTTAGATTCCTCGAGCTGAGTAAATTTCTGCTTTTCTTAATAGTGACTTATCTTCGTACTCAGAACATGTTAATGCACCCATATCACTCCGCGATATCTATGTTAGAGGAAGAAATTTGTACATGGTACAGACACACCTGAATATCGTAGGCGCTGACACATAGCTGCACATCATACCAGGATACACTGTCGTTTTCACCGGGTATGGCAGCCTTTGTTCTCACTCTTTTCCTGAAAACAAAGCAAACAGGAAAACAATCCTTTCTTGAGTCTATTTCGGTCAGAAATCGATCCCATGACGACCAGAAGACGTAATGTGTTTCAAGTATTTATATATATATATATATATATATATATATTTCCCTACATGTGTTTATTCTGTCACAAAAAATTTTTCATATATTTTTTCTCGTGCTGAGTTTTGCTCGGCCTACACCATTATGTTTATTTGAGCTTTTTTAAAACCGTTGTGATAGGCGTCAATATATATACTACATGTCGCCGCGTTATAACATTGCTAAAACTGAGAATAATGTTCAAATTTAAAATTGCTCGGAAATGCAAACTGTTTGAATTTTAAGTTAAAACAGATAAAATATCAAATTGGGTCATCTTTAAGGACACATTTTACGCTTGGAAAAAGTAATTGCTTGTTTTATCGCCATCTTTTACCAAGAATGGGAAATATTATTTTATTGATGGTTAAGATGCACACTTAACACTGGGTGAGGATTGTTAAGAAACGTTTCTTTTATGCGTTGACAGTGGGAACAACACCACAGCCCGCAGTCTTCCTGGAATAACGTTAATGGCTCAGATTTGTTCTGGTTTCCTGGCGACTAAAAGCGTTTTAAATACGGCGATGCTGACTACTGCCGCTTTGGGATCAAATTGAAAACGTATTAAATGGGAGGCTGTATTTATGGGGAATATGACATGGCAAACATCCATTATACGTGACAATAAAATCACGAGGCAAGACACTAGAACGGCTGAAGCAAATTGAATACTGCGTTTATTATTAATACTCGGGGTACTTAAGTGTGGGACAATGCGCCTGGCAGGCTGATTGGTAAACGCGGTCGTGGGCGCATGCGTTCGTACAGATACAGTAATTGGGTTATGATCGATATTTATACTCAGTAGAACATTTTAGCTTAAATTCGAATCAGCGTCTGCAGTTATGGAGAACTATGATTGCTCCGGATGTGTCATTTCATTAAAGAATGTAAATCCGCAATTCATATCCATAATTGTGCTCGGGTTTATGTTTCTGTGGAAAAAAGCTTTCAGGCAACCCGGGAGTTCAGCTAAAGTAATTTGAAAGAACTTTCCAAGGTTTCTGGTGGGCTATAATCTTAAATACTGACCATGCTATTAAACATTCAACAACTTCATGAGTGCAGCTCAGATTGCTGTGTTCACTTCAAGAAAATTGTACATGTTGTTAATCGGGACCATAATATTTAGCAATAAAAATTATAAGTTTTGGAACTGTCCCTGAATAAATGCACTGGATTCATTAGTATGATCCTGTTAGTTTTTCCTGCAATATTTTCAATTTCATCTGTAATTCTGCGTGGTCATAACAGGAAAATAGAAATTTCATTTCTTTAGTTTCGAATGAATTATCAAAATTTACACCAAACACAGGGACTTTCATGCATAAAAAGTGTTACTGCTAGAGAAACAAATCTTCACAAGTTGATATTTTTATTTAAACATTATTTGATGTAATTAAGTTAGTATTAAAGTGTTCAAGTACATCGGTTTAATTTAACGAAACTTTACTTGGAGGTAGGATACAGCTGATTCCACGACGTCGACACTCTAAATCCAACAACCCTGTAAATAACGGGAGAGTTGAACCATAATGGGGAAGGGCCGTTTTCGTCGGCAATTTTATAATGCTCTTACTGCGTTCGTGTACTGCCTAAGAGAATTCTCTTTTATGCATCAAATAAGCAAATAAATAAGTGATATGATAAGGGAATGCCGCTAAGTGGCTAATTGTGCCCTTTCACAGTTCAGTATTCTGAACTATCTACTCATAATATTTGTGTTCAGTGAGGCATGACGTTGGCTTACACGATCTGAGGTCGACGAGCAGCACCTGTCATAATCCACTTATCAGCCTGTTAACACCGGCAAAACGTTACCTTTGTCCTGAATTTCGTTGGTGAGTTTGGCTAGACGAAGTGTTCTAGCCGATGACCGGTATGGATGGTAGTAAATCAAATCTGCCTTCAGCTCACAGAATCCCACCTGAATATATACTGCTTGGTGTGCGGATATTTCTCAGCTGCTTTGGTCTCTGCTTGGGCTTTGTTGCTATTGATCTACTTATTTGATTTCCCAAAAGACCAGCGGCTACAGGTGCTTGGGGTAATATTAATGCATGTTGAAGTTTGATGTAATATCATTTATTATTCTTATTAAAGGTTATTATGGCTCTGGTGCATGCTGTGATGCAATCTAATTGAGTGGTTGTCATGTTACAAACAAAAGGGGGAAATATGTATTCATAGTTATTTATACTAAGTTACAACGAAAGAAGAAATATATGAGAAAATATAGTATTAATGAGGCAGGAGAAAAATAGATAGCTCTGTTTGTTCCCTAAATATGTACAAGAACATAGAGGTATATATATATCAATTCCAATCTATAAATATAATCTGATTGGAGCTGACAGGCATTCCGTGTTAAATACACCCCGCGACAATCGTTATAATACGATCTGTTTTGCGTATTTGTTTGTAGCCTACACTAAAAATGACAAATATTTATCTTAACGGATTTGACGGACACCACAAATGATATGCTGCTGATGGAAGTTTAGATTTTCCTAACTATTTATGATGGTTTTTTTTCTCTCTGGGATATAGGCCTACTATGTATACTACTAGTATACCATAATATATCCCAGGTTAAATTAATACCAGGATTAGTCCATATAAACTTACATCTCATACGTCCACACTAAAAACCAACATGAGTTAATTTGTGAGGTTTTAGATATTGCACCCAACCTGATCAATTAATAGGTTTGTTTCATTTGGGGTTTAACGTTGCACCTAAGGCTATTTCACTTATAAGAAGACAGATTGTCCATTTCACACATTTCTTTGTTGAAACACTGGGAATCGGGATGGAAACCTCGCAAATACCACCCCCGCGAAGACAGAGGTCACATCGTGACACTCACATGTTCAACAGACGGACTCGAATGTTCAATAAACAGGAGAGAGGCCACCTGGGAATTAGTACCAATTATGGAACATTGTTACAAGATAAAACGAAACAAACATTAATATGTTTGGTGCTTGACGTTTAACACTTCCACTTTCTTAGTGTGACCCATCTTCTCGATCTAGCCAAGGGTTTTATATCCGAGCAACTCGGCATTACAACCCTTGGCGGATAACTCAGGTATAATGGGACTCGGCTTCCAAGCGATTGATTGGATGCGTGGGAACTTCTACGCATCCAATCAGATATTTCGAACTTGTTTGGGGTATTCAACCAACTCAGTGAAATTATTCGATATGTACCTACCGCTACAGACACCAAAATCACCGTATATAGGCCTATGCCAACACTGCTATACAAAGTTAAACAAACTGTCAAAACTGGAGTAGGACATTCAACATATACAGTAGGTTATCTGCGCTGGTTGGATGTAAGTGTAAACAAGTTGAGTTAACTATAACCTTGATCATTTTATCCGCCAGGTGGCGTAGCTGAAACACTCGTTATACATCAATTATCTGCCAAGGGATGTAGTGCAGAGTTGCTCGGATTTAAAACCCTTGGCGAGAGAAGATGTCTTAGGTATAGTGTGCTGCTTTCATTTATGATTATACCTTTGTTTGTCATTTATGCTCTGTATCGTCTCATGTAACAAGTCTGTATATATGCTCTATGCCCATTATTGGGTCAGAGAACAATAAACAAATTTGATTTAAAGGAAAGAAATGTTACCGCACTGGAGTTTATATTTTAGCTAGAAAAGGATTGTCATGAACAGGTTGACTGGAAGGATGAGTGATAATGGCAGAAGCCATTTTACTAAATCTTTTACAATAATTTGATTATCTTTTACATCATTAAATACCTTACCATGCGCATATAGATTGCAATCATTTTCACACACTGATGTGACAAGGATGTTTGTAACATATATATGCTATGATTTTATTCTCCATAAATACCATTATTATACCCCCGCTACGAAGTATAGTTGGGGGTATATAGCGCTCCAAATGCCCGTCCGTCCATCCGTTCGTCACACTTTTGTTTCCGGAGCATATCTAAATAACCGTTCAATATATTATTACCAAACTTTATATTTACTTCATTCAGGTACTTAGGTTGTGCCTATTGCTATTTTTGCGTTTCTTCAGCGCATATACCTAATTTATATATTGTAATTTTAAAGGCCGAATGTTAATATATAAAATACATTTGGTTTCCGGAGCCTATCTACAGAACCATTCAATATTTTTTTTAACAAACTTTGTGTTTCCTTTCATCTGGTGCGTATATGCATGTAGGTTATGCCTATATTTGGATTTTGCGTTGTGGAATTTTTATAGAGGAAATAAATCTTTCAACGACTCGTTCTATCCCGTAATAGTATATTTGAAGTGACGCTGTACAATGAATTCGATTTAATTGAAATATCTACACATGCATACAAACAGTGTTGCATGAGGTTTATCTGGGCATTTCCCTCACCTGTCTGGCACGCCGTCATGTGAGTGAAAAAAGTACGGCGTTAAACCCCAATCAAACAAACAGATAATCTAACCCGAAATTCTGTGCACAGAAATAAAGTTATTTCAGAAGAATAACATTTGTCGGCCTTAATTAACATAAAAAATGCGGCAATTTAATTTAATTATTGAAAATGGCGGGTACAACATTGCCATGAAGCATTGGCATTCAAGCCACGTTCATGTAATATATAGTGGGGGCCTACTTGACACCTAAATAGAGCGAACTACATACAGTGATGTAAAACAACACCAATGGGCAATAAAATTTGACATTCTCTACAGGTCGAGATTAGCTCCGCTCTTGTACACAACATGATTGGATAGAAATTCAGTCAGCCAAGAACTGGTTAATAAAGTATTTCCAAGAATGTCTAGTGATTCACGTCTGTGAAGTTAGAATTCAGTTCGCAGTTCACAGTTCACAATTCGAAGGGAGCAGTCAATATTTGTCTTCCGTAAATATAAAAAGCCTTATATCTTAATAAAAATGAAGTGCACAAGGCTGAGATTTGGAACAGACATGCAGGGCACAAAACTCAACAATGCTGCTTACCAAGAACGCACTTCCGTTAGAAAAAAATATCATATATGGGAAAT
>JAVFBX010222176.1:0-21066 GCA_034783855.1 Mopalia kennerleyi | reverse complement strand
TTTTTTTAAATTTTGATTAGATCGATCACAGTTGATTTTTTTGTCTATCCCACCTTGAAAAGTCTTATAAAAATGTACAATCCAACTTTCAGAAAACATTAAAAAACATCAAGGACGAACTTATAAAAAATGAGACAATGTTTACTAGATCGCACCGTGCTCTTTACAATGGTAAAAAATTTGATGTCTCTACCATGAATAATTTTCTAGAAATCCACCATGGAAAATGTAATGTCTGCTTAAAACTGAAGTGCCAGAAATAGGCTAATAAAGTTTTGCGACTCGAATACTTGATCATGGGGAAGCTAATTGCAGGCTAAAATTAAACTGTTTGTAAATGGAATTTCGATTTATTTTTTACACCAACATATAGTCTGAATACCTAACTATTAATCTAAGCGATAAAAAAAAATTGGTTCAATTTGAGCACAAGGGGTCCACCAAGACCTTAAGAGACTTGCCATCCAAATAATAAATAGAGTATTATTCACTGATTATTTTCACTCATATATGACCGTGATGGATGGAAGAAACGACCCAAGACACCAGTGGCATCAAAGAGCCACAGCAAACAGGCTCTAAGAGCAACAGACCAACAGCAGGCTCCCACCAATTGCTACTTTTAGAAATAAGGGTATATTTGCTAACCGTCACTGGCAGAGGGAGCTCCCTGTTGTTCTCAGAGCTAAAGGGCAATGTGAAGCCGATCGGTTTGTGATGTCATTGTATTACGTCCTTTGATTGTACTGTATTTGTCCTATGTTGTCTTTGTTTGTTGCCAGTAGCGTCGAGGAGGTTTCCATCACCCATTGGGCTGGCACGTCGTCATGTCAGTGAAATAACCTTAAGTAAGATGTTAAACCCCAATCAAACAAACAATCTAACCGTCTCTGCAAATAAAAACGAATTGTCTGTTGCTATCGGATAACGCAAATCCAAATTGCAAAAACTTATTTTTAATTGCATTTATCTCCTAACTTTTGATGAGCACTCAAACCTTTGTTTTCTATTCTAGCACATCAGTGTAGCCCCGTGGCATTATAAACCAACCGTCTACCCTGGAGTGATCAGACTGAAAACAAAAGGAAAGGCACATATTATTAATAGTATAAGTAATCGACTAAAATCTGTTTTCATCAGACTAAATGTAATTTCTTTTCTTGGTTTCACTGAACAGGTAGCTGCGGCAAAAATGACGGCAGAAGCAGCAATGGCAGCACATACAGGGAACATAGAGGGCGCTGCTAAGGCAGTAATCTCAGCAGCAAAGGCAATGGAGAGCCTCCTCATTTCATCAGGCAGTGGAGTGGAAAAACGAGGATCAACCAGCAAAGTTTGTAGTATTCTCTAACTCACTGAGATGACAGGACAACAGTTATATATACAGTGAACGGTTGGGAAGGGTCATCAAGCTTTCTGCTGCATTGTGGGATGTCTCATCATGTTGAAATAGCAAAATAAAAGTTCCTAGCAAGTTGTGCCAGACAGTAAAACCAAATAGTACTTAAAAAGATTATTTTAACTATTGAAAGTGCTAACTTGACCATTTGAAGCTGCTTTACATAATAGAATTTTCAGATATTCCAGTTTCTGAATTACAATGGAACAAAATATTTATATTCATCTACGACCCATTTGGACATTGAGCAAAGAGCCAACATTGATCAATGGTTTGATTGTCCAAGACATATTTTCTGCATTTCGTTTAAACTGAGAATCAACAAAATTGATGCTCGATGGCATCTCGGCGCGCACACACATAGTTACCTCTGGCTTTGGGAAGCAACAATCTAGTCCAGTCCTGAACTTTTTTGTATGTGTGAAGATCTAGTCCAGATAAGTACATGTAGGTCCAGAACCTGTGTGTCAAGATCTAGTCCAGATCAGTAGGTCCAGAACCTGTGTAAAGATCTAGTCCAGATCAGTAGGTTCGGAACCTGTGTGTTAAGATCTAGTCCAGATCAGTAGGTCCAGAACCTGTGTAAAGATCTAGTCCAGATCAGTAGGTCCAGAACCTGTGTGTAAAGATCTAGTCCAGATCAGTAGGTTCAGAACCTGTGTCAAGATCTAGTCCAGGTCAGTAGGTCCAGAACCTGTGTAAAGATCTAGTCCAGATCAGTAGGTCCAGAACCTGTGTGTCAAGATCTAGTCCAGATCAGTAGGTCCAGAACCTGTGTGTAAAGATCTAGTCCAGATCAGTAGGTCCAGAACCTGTGTGTCAAGATCTAGTCCAGATCAATAGGTCCAGAACTTGTGTGTGTGAAGATTGAGTCCAGAACAGTAAAACATCAGTGTTTGAACAAGTTACCTCTGGATGAGCAATCTAGGGAAGTTTTTAGGCCTTTATATTGGCGGACATTCGCCCAGCTGTGGTTGATCAGCTTTCATAAATACCAGGTAAAATGGAGGCTTGGCTACCGTGGGATCTTCATAAGCAACCGTAAACACTCAAAATATTATACCGTTATATGGGTGGAGGTCAGTTTTCTGGAAATTGTGGGATAAATTGTTCCTGAATACACAAGGAGTCCAGGACGGTGGATTACGGTTGGAGGGTTTCTTGGAATATATCAGTCAACATTGATAAGAGTTGAGAATAACAAAAATACCATGACAATATATACCAACATTTAATTCTGCAATACTTCTGTTTGTATTTTCGTTATTTTGGGATCCCACATGGGTTTCTACCTGCAAAATTTTCTGAACTAGAATCTGTTCAAACTAAGAAAGTGTTATCCCAAAATAACGAAAAGACTGTTAATCTTCACTTTCTAAAAGACACAAAAATTATTCATATATCTTGATATGCTGTATGTTTTGTTTATTTGATTGGGGTTTAGCGCTGTACTTGGTTATTTCATATGACAGCCCGTCAACCTTTTGTTTGGAGGAAGGAAATCATCGTCCACACCATTGGCAACAAACAAAAATCTAGTTTTTTAGGAGTAGTTTATATCTTACGATGTTTTGTATTTTTGTGTTACAGCATATTCATTTCTGAGCATATTTTGACTTGGTGTAATTCACATAAATTATGTGTACAAAGTGCTCCAGAATACATCGGGTAGGCAGGACAATTCACGTTTATCTTACATGACGGATAGGCCGAAAATAGTCAATACCTGTGTATATTTTTTAATGTAGTGAAATAAAATTTGATATCAATAACATCTTCTACTTTATCGAGGGACGACGTTTTATATCCGTTTATAAACGTCGTCCCTCGATAAAATAGAAATTGTTATCGATATGAAATTTTCATTCATTACATTAGAAATATATACAGGTATTGCCTACATAAACGTGAAGCGTGGTTCAGCAAGGACAAAAACCTTGCGCAACATCTACATGTACCTGTATTATTTGCCGACCTGGTCGGAAATCAATCAACCGACGATCTGAAATAGTACCGGAATCAGTTGAAATGTGCATTATCAATGAACGAGACCAATACCAATATCGCTTCCACGGCAAACATGTATAGCCCCCTTGCTTTCTTTTGTACGCAACAATTTCTTGTCTTTGTCTATTTATCTGATAAGATCAGACATTTACACAGGCTGGTCCTGCATTCATTTCTTATCAATTCCGAGGTTCGATTTCTACAAACGAGCAAGAACATGAACTTATTATAGATGCGTGCCCTTGCATGCATTGGTTACTAGTATTGCATCTCAGATTGCTAATGGATTGAATGAATGAATGAATGAATGAATGAATGAATGAATGAATGAATGAACGAACGAACGAACGAACGAACGAACCGTGACGAACGAACGAACGAACGAACGAACGAACGACTGAACGAACGAACGACTGAACGAACGAACGATTGAACGAACGAACACATGAATGAATGAACGAATGAAAGACCTGTGTGTAGTCAATCGTCGGTAACAGAAGTCTGTACTCGGCTAAAACATAAAAGCATGCACGCACGGGACTATATGACTATCCCTTATTACCTTGGCGGGATTCATTCGCTTATATATATTTAACGATATTACAGGAATTTAAAGTCAGTGCAAATAAATAAAAACCATATAATAATCTCCGTTAAACGTAGAGTGCTGTATTTTTCTGTTAATTTTATCGCCACTTCTGTTGACATACTATCGACTTTTCTTGATCTTATTGACACTTGATGTTAATGTCGATCTCCAGATAAGCACAATGCATGACATTATTATAAACCTATATAGGCCTACCTCCGCTGAGAGTTGAAGATCTTATTGAATAGACCACAATGGAGGCAAGTGCTCAAAGAATGCAGGAGTTCTATAAGACAGTGTTCTCTGCAGGGGGTCTCGTTTTGTTCCGGTATGATTTATTTTATAGGTCTGAGTACAATCACTTAGTTCAGACAAACACTAAACACACCTTCTATTCGCAAAACAAAGAAACTTTTCGGGACGCAGTGTCCCCCAATCAAAACAGTTTATATAAAAAAAACACGCGCGCACACACAAAATTTGTAAGGTTAAAACAACAGAACACCTCACAGGGCGCAATACCAAGACATCACAGTCAGATTGGCTTCATGTTGACCTTTAGATCCGAGGGAATCATTATTTCAGACTAGTTCACTACAGTAGGTTACTCATAACAACTCTATTAAAAACTCGATTTTATTAGAATTTAAAAAAAATACTGTAATCAGATTATAAAAGAACTGGAAACACTTCATTTTCAATTAGGCCTTTGATACATTTGTCATGAATTCATTTATACTGTCACAAAAAGAGATCTAGCCTATCGACGTTATTTGACACAAATCAAGTTAAGAATAAAGTTATTCAAGTTATATAAAAAAATTCATTTGAAAAACTGTCTGTTCACTTGATAATAAGTTAATAGAAGCGGATAACTCTATATAGTTTGTAAATGCAATATTTCATCTGAACATATTATCGGTGTACGAATTTTTCCTGATTTGTAAAAATTGACATTGATTATAAATTAATAACACAGAATAAAACAACAACAACAACCAAAAACAACCCAAAAACCAGAAACGGTTTTGAAATAACAAACAAATGTCAAATCACAGATATATTTTTATTGGTTTGTCTCCATCGGGATTCAAATCAAAGATATATATATGCTTTGGAATTATGGAAGTGAAAACCATTGTGTTGTCTTCGGTTCGTGCTTCTTTTCTTCCATCAATCGCTTCCAATAAATCACATCACCAGTGCACATCACAGACGGATCGAAGGTAAAGGGAGGTAACCGGAGACCAGCTTTCGGCACAAGATTGCGTCGTGCTTGTGAGCTCAGGTCCAGGGGAGATAACTCCCACTTGAAACTGATCAACGTCTGGAGCTACTTTCGGTTTGGGCTTGCCAATATAATGATAGATTTCAAAATCAGACTATTCTAAAGATTTTTGCCAAATGAAGTCACTTAGATTAGTAAGGATTTTCTTCTTGATTATTGAAGTATTAATTTGATAATTTGTTACCAAAAGAGAATTAATAATTTCTCATAAATGATCAATGGTTCTGAACTTGTTGGGCAGTTTTGACGACAAAGTTTATTAGGCTAATCATCTTCATTGATTCATTTTTTGATTCATTCTTTGATTCACTATTTGTTTGTTCGTTCGTTCGTTAATTCAAATTATGCAGGCTTAATTTCTTCGGATATTATACATCTGGTAGTTCTGGAGAAAATTTGTAATTTTCGACGCAGTGTGAAGGCATGGCCATATTTTTGTTTTGCAAAGGCAATGACATTTTTTTTTAATTTAACGTTTTTTAGTGTCATTGTTCGTACGGCTTCAATGAAAACTAATTCGGCTCACCATGTTGAAAACGATCACAGAGACTATTCTCAAATTACTATTAAAGATTCGTAAATCAAAACACTAATGACACGCTACAGTGCCCTTTGAAATGAACGTCGTAAATTCAACACACAACCAGCTTGAAACAAGACACCTTTACATTTGGTGCTGGTTGATTTCTGATTCGCCACGCCCCCTTTTACACGTGCTCTTTCAAAGTCGCGTGCTCTCTCCCACACGCGACACGCCCATATTCAATAGATCAACTTACAATTGCTGTCGGATTAAGAAATGTTTTATAGATAATTTGAAAACATGGTTAACCGAGTTGAGCTATTCTTTTGATACAAAAGAAAATTAATGAGAACAATTAGAATATATCACATGGAATCCATATCATCTAAACAATACTAGAGAATTATCCACTTATTATCAAACTATTTTCTCATCGCATCTGCGGCATCTTTGACATTTATAAACCGAGAATGAGCAAAAAGTTATTTTAAAGGCCTATTTAATAGATGTTATATACTATTATATTCAGGACTCGAATTGTATGACATCTAAAGACAAAAGCACTATAACGTCACTTATAAATTCTTTTCTTGATGAATGCAACATTATCCTTGCATGGAGACTGCAATCGACTTAATCTCGCGTGATTCTCGTTTCTCATTTATGTATGGACGTTAATTTTGTAACCATCAAGTACCATTTAGCTTTTCAACGTAGACGCAAATTTAATTTAGGAGCAGATTATGGTCTGATCTCAAAACAAATTAGCTGTGCGGAATCTCTCCATAAGACGCTCTCTGTTTACCATGCAGTTGATATGAAAAAACAATGCGTGTCATATAGGCCTACATGCCATGGAGACGAGGGTTTGGCGTCCAGTGGTTTCATGTATCGTTTGTTAATCAATATAAGCAATACAGAGTTAGAGCAACAGAATTAGAGTGCACATAACTACATGTGCAATTTCAATTTTTTTGTTATAAGTTTAAATTATGACTGTCCAATAATATGTGATGTACTAAACTTTCTGACACATTTTATAAGCCAAATGAGACTTGAAATTGCCCACTGGCTTTGTTACGGAAATACGGTTCAAGTATAGATTATATGTTGCCAAGCCACCATTTATAACAAATAACCTACGCTTTTTGGACAAATAAAAGGATTCAGAATTTATTCGATTGGGATATTAAACCTGTATAGGCCTTTTAAGCCTGTAAGTCTACTAAATTAAGATATTAACGTTACATCGAGATCCGACGTAGGTAATAACACAGATTGTGACGTTTTAACGCTGTAGCTAGGGCACATCTATCTTTTCATGGAACAAAATCTTAAAATACGCTATATATACGACTTGGTTCTCTTAGATAAAAACAAGCGACAAAGCTTACAGGATTGCTCTCAAGCTGCTAACAAACAGTATTGACTTTGCATAAACAAAAACATGTCTAAGCCCAAAATTATTTGCATGAGAATATGCCGAATTTGTTTGTACCGTCATAAAACACAATCATGTAAGGGGCATGTTGACCGACTTTCGTTTTCTAAGTAGGTTAACTCTGACTGCATCGACCAATACAGATGACCTAATTATCAACTATCAGATATGATCGTCTTTGTTAACACCGTCTGTCCACACCAGAAGCGAACATAAATAACTGTCCGTTTGCTTGTTTGTTTGTTTGGTTGATTTGGGTTTAACGTCATACTCAAGGGTATTTCACTTAATTATATGACGACGGACATTCCACTTCAAACTGTTTCTTGCTTTATAAATATGGTGCAAACCCGAGAGCAGCCTTCGTAAAAAAACACCCAGCGATTGCCGGAGGCACATCGTGTAACTCAATCAATATACGGTACCTGGAGGTCGACAGGCGGATTCGAACCCATGGACAATATATCGCAGTAGGATTAGTGAGCAGACGTAACAAGCACTAAGCCATGGTCGCCTCGTACAGTTCCTATATATCAGAGGACAATATGTTTTGAAGAATATATATTGAAGCCATGAGCTCTGGAGTTAGTGCATGGCCGAAAGCCGTTGCCCAGCGATATGCAACCGTTGTTTGACCGTTATTGCTTCCAATATGTCCAAACCGTCAAATAGCGAAGGAGAGTGACTATCTGTCACTACTGTGGACGACATTATTTTCATATAGAGCATTTAAATGTACAATACTTCACATTTTGGTTGTACTGTATTTTACCGTCAGAAGTGTACAGCAGTCATAAAAATGAAATACTCCTCAGCGACTTAAATACAGATTTTGAACTTTTAATTTGACCACGAATATAAACACCGATCAATCAACCAATCAGTCTATAAAAAATTAGTTTAAAAGTTAACCAAGTGTGAGAAATATAGACAAGTCTGTCGAGTATTCTTGGCAATATATTATGCATGGACGAGTTAATCCGGCAGAATATGTTATAGCTTCAAATAAATATACAGCTATAGTCTAACCCGCAACTTTCACTTTCTAAACATATTCTATAAATATACCATTAATGACTTACCTTCTTTCGACAACGTCTCTTCACAATTAAATCTTTGCTCTTCATTATTTTAGCGTAAATCCGAGAATCAGTATTTTCTATGAAGCTTAGTTCGCAGTAAGACTTGTCCCACGTACGGTTGTCACAGATTTGGCTGTCCCCGCAATTGAGGGGACAAAGCCCGGGAGGCAGTTCGCTCCATGATGAGAATATCGATTGAGGCATCAGTGGCGATTCGAAGTTCGGAGACAAGTGGACACTGCACTACGGCGATAACGTCTTGTCGGCTCGCAGTTTTCCCCCTCAATGAGTGGCTTTTGCTGGGGATTCGCCACAACGGCGATCTTGCCCGTCTGTATTGTCCTTTCGCTCTATTTCGAATATTATTGTCCAATTTTCTTCGCTTGTTGATGATATCGAAGTTGCTTTCTGGGCCCTAGCAGGCGCCAGCAATCTTGAGTCTAAATTCGTTATATCGTCAAGTGTATACGTTGAATACGATTTAATATCTATATTCAATTTTTTTGAAAGGACCAATAATCTTGCTATCAACGCTAAACAAGGCAATATCTCTATACATACACAAGTTCAATCACATTCAAGAAAATATAGTTCCGTAGAAAATTCACGACACGAAAGTTACGATGGCATTTTACGATAAAATATAAAGTTCAGTTTGAATCCTTCGGCAGGAAATATATATTAGACCTGCTTCTTCTTCAGTACTATTTTTGCATTAAATCTAATTTTGTTTGGCTCACAATCCGAGCGCACCAATCACAGAATTGAGATAGAAACACAACCATGTGCTTAAGCCGTTCCAATCAGTTTGAAATCCGGCCAAACTTCTGTCGACAGTTGAAATGCACAAGGCCGTAAGCGTGCTCCGCCTATAACGAGGGCAATCCAAACGCGGATTTATTTTGACGGTCGCCCGGCTGGCCAGTGTCCGCACTCGAATGACCAATTCACGAATGAGTTTGTATTCAACGCGACAGATAAGCATTCGTGTGAGAATCTAGCCTAACCAATGTCATAATATACTGACCGCCTGCGTATGAATATTCCAATTTCTGTAATTTAGCAATATCGCCACTAAAAATATGTGAGATTTTATTCGCTTTTGTGCTGAGTCATTGTAAAATAACACAATCCATTAGTGATTATTGAGATTACGCTCTTGAAGCAGGGAAAAATGAAGGTAGCATAAAAATGGCCCGCTTAATCCTTTCTTCGACATAACAAAGTAAAATCCGATCCTTTGTGACTAACAGATTATCTCGGTTAGTCTTGGCCTAATGCCACCGTTTAAAAGACGAAGCAGAGTCTGCTGTGTTCATTTTCAAATTAAAACTATTGCTAACGTATTGTTATATGGAATATAAAGAGTCTGCACATTGTATTGTGATAAGTATTAAATCCATGTTCCATTCACAAAACACTCCCATTTTGTGTAAGCTGGCCGTTCTGTATTGTAGAGCATATAATTGCTCGAAATACCTTTGGCTAAACAGGTAGACCTACCTGCATCGTCTTTTCTCTAGGTATACAACGCAATTACATTAGAAAAGCAATATCGGCATTTTCTGAGGGGTGTTATCGGAAAAACTCACGGTTGCCTGGCTTGTGTATAAAAGTAAATAACATACGTTATTGACAAAATGACTGTATTTTTTGTATTTATTAAGTGAATATGGCATATACTCATTCAAGAAAAAATAAATAAGCAAAGAAATCAAAATTTGACCAAATAAAAAAAAAGAATGGATTTTCCCTAGACTATACATGGCGTATGTCTTCATTATGGAACACATACAAGCCAGGCCACCGTGGACAAACATATTCGTATTAAAATTGTTAAAACACAGGTTTCAATATATATAAATAATATGCGTTTCGGTATAAGTACCATAAAGTGTAATAAAAGAACGTGGTACAACTTGGGCGAGTGCTCATAGAAAGCATTCTACCTGCCAATATGTGCGGCCCACAACTTTCAAACAATTTGTAATTTCAAGAGTATCATCGAAAATGAAACCAAAACTTTACACTCCATGTTTCTTTATTGTTTGTATACTCCACTTATATTAATATGGTGTATACTTATGACAGGTATACACTCTAAGAAATAACAGCTCTTTCCGAGTTCTTTAGAAAAGCGGATGCTTCAATACGGAACCATTGAACCAGATGATATAGGTAGAAACACTTGGTCAAGTTGCTATACGCGTTCCATACAGAACCATAAAAGGTTCCACCAGAGCTATGACTGAAGACCTTAAGGTAGGTCGGCCCCTTCGAGGTCAAAATTTGTCGGTTTTTTTTAATTTGTTAATACGAAAATTCACATTATTAACCTGTATTTAGTGAACAATTATACAAAAATTCCAATCAGAAGTCCTTTAATTTTAAGTTTGAAAATTGTGAATCAGTGCATTGTCGGTGTACAGCAGGATGGTTTCCGCCCGAATTCTAGCACTTCATTTTTTGCCGATAGGCAATTTTTCAGCTCTGTTTTCTCGAAACCTGTGTTAAACCCCAATCAAATAATCTGACCATTTTTTTAAATATACAGACAAGCATGCGCATGAGGGATGTTAGGAACAGCTCGAAAGAACTTTATTGAAAATATACCTACCGCAAAGTAGACAGTTAAGGACTCACAGCATAGTCTAACATATATAGTGGATCAGTGCATGAAATAGTGATAGAGTATTTGCTGGAATAAAGTCTAACACCGATCATCTGTAGATACGGAGGTCTGTATCTCTAATATATAGTCTATCATACAATTAACGCAACCTTGTTGAGATATACAGAGTAAGAGTGCAAATAACTGTAATTTTGAGCTTTTGCACTTACCAACAATTACATGTTCGCTTAGTATACTTTTCTACAATGTTTGATATACTGAGCTTTATGAGATATTATGTATGTCAAAGAAGACGATAAATCGCCCAGCAACTTCGAAAAAGGCGGAAATACGTTTAAAATGTCTTTGGCTAAACCCGCCATGCGCCTATCTTTCGCGTGAATGTAGATTTGAATTCTTAGCAGACGTACGGGCCAATACCTTTCATTTTAGACACAAAAAGGCATATTTACAAAAGAAATATAAAACGGTATAAAATTTATTCGATAAAGATATTAAAACTGTATTAAGCCCGCAAGTTGACTAAATTCAAGTATTGAGCTTGGCATCCGAATCCGATGCGGAGCAATTACACGCTTGGAAACATGTAAACCCTGTAGCTATGCGCAGAATCATCCGACATCAAAGTTTGACTCCATGTTAAGATATTTTGATCCGCAGGTGAAAATATATGCCTGTTTCGTAATAAGCTTTCAACTGCCCAAAGCTTTTGGTCAGTAATCAATTCGCGGGTAGAATCAATGCATTATTCTGTAACTCGATGTAACAGATGTTATGGTTTATCAGGAGACAGCCAATCGCCGTCGGGCTTACTTAACACCGTTTACAGAACATCAACAATGGACGACCCAATAGTACGTAACCTTAATCAATCAGTGCACTGGACTTCTAAATAGGTTTATTCCCGAATTAAGACCCTGTCGACACAACAGATTTTCCTCTATAATCTTAATTGTATGGCCGAGCCTTCAAAGGGACTGCTAATCAGGGTTTTGTTGAAAAAATAATTCCCAAGCTCCAAAGATCAAGATCAAAGCGGGTGTGTAAATTTGCTGCTAACGGAACGCTATGTTTGTCCATTTCCACAAAGCGGCCATATTAAAAAAAATCACTAGAGCAAAACCTAGCGAATCGTCCCTTTTCTTAATTTCTTAATTTGGAGGAAACGCAACCAAACTGAGGCCCCGGTTCTGTTGATAGTTATCTTATCTGTTAGGACAGAGTTTGTTTGGAGTTGTATCTCACAATACGACCGATTCCACCAATGTACCCCGGGTTGAGAAAACAGAAGCTTTAAGAGTGCAGTGTTTTGCACTCAACGCATTGATCCCGGGGTTTAAACAGCTATCGCCCCAAGGCATTGCATTGTTATCGTTTACATTATCATTCGTTTCCTTTGAAAACCACTTGACCAACAGCATTGCCTCAATCAGAGGGCACGAGTACGTTTGGTGTTTATTAATTTACGTATGTGTTTTCAATTTACTCAATATTTTGCCATATTTGCAAATTATCCTCTATATTATGCATGACCGCAGTATTCAAGGGTTCTGAGGGAAAGATCTGCAATAGAATTCCAAAGACCAGCTATTCTCGAATTGGGACGCCATAACCATTTTGTGAAATATTGCTGATTACGACTGTCAAAATGATACTAGCAATACGAAGCATCATAAACAAAGTTTATATACTATAAAATTCATCATAAATCCCTACCGATACTTTGTATTGAAATATAAATAATGTATTGCTAGACGAAATTTTCGCTCTTCGCTCACTGACGAAAAACACATGAACATTGAAATTAAACCCAGAAAAAAAAATCGATGAAAAATTATGTATATATTTGAAAAAATAAATAAATAGCGGTATCATTATTATTCGAACACTTCTTTGAAATTGTCAGCTATTCGTAATACCTCGATTTTTTCTGAAACTGTTGAAATTATTAGCGTACAAACGTGTTTCATTTGGCCTTTATATTCAAAAGGTTTTGACAGTGGAAAAGAAGAATCGTATTCCCAGTTAACGCTTGATTTGTTACCGAGCAAAGGAGACTCCGGGGCGAGAGGTTCCAAGAGAGATCAAAAAGATGATTCACGGACAATCTCGTGTTTAACAGTGTCCTGGCCTCGTAAAAATCGTTTGATCTCCGGTATAAGTCACACCGAACGAGTTGGATTGTTGATTTGTGAAGAATGCTCTTACTAATGATCCATTGCCTTAGTCACTTTTGGCAAAGGCTGCTTGGATTCAGGACTAACTCATGGCTCATTTAGATGGTTAGTTCCAAGGTCGCGCAGGACATTCAATAGGGAAATTAAAATTATTGCGATTCTCAAATGATGTCCACGCGAGCTGTTGTCGCGTCGATTCTCTGATTCATCTCGGCTTCATTTAGAGGATCGGAGCAAAGACTCCTATTAACTAGAAGAGAAACTCAGTCATTCCGAAGCTCAACTGATGACCAGGCCTCACCTTAGCGTTTCACTTTGTGTTATTCACAGTTTGTCACCACGGCTTATAATCGCATCACCGCGTTGCCCCAGTGTGACAACCCCCTAATAGGGTTCGTCCCCAATGCCCAATTACCGCGCCCGGCGATCCGATACATGTACTAGGACGGTCCTCTCAAAGTGACAATCGTATTACCTGGTCTCATGCATACTAATCATACATCATGTCATACTGCTGACCAGATGCGAGCCGGAACAACACCCCGCTTACAGGGAGCAGTGCAGACACATACGATTGTTTGTTTGGTAAGGGTTTTAAGCCTTACTTGGGGTTATTTCACTCAGATGATGGTGTGCCAGCCCAATGCGTGACAGAAACCACCCTCGACGCCGCTGGCAACAAACAGAAAAGACAGGACCATCAAAAGGCGTATGCCTACTACGAAGGCTCCATAGAATTTGTTTTCCAATAAAATGCTGTATATCTTTTCTAATTTGTAATCTTAAGTTGCATTATATAGTGATCGATTCAACGGCATGATTTTCTCCATTCGATTCCAGCCATCTATCCATCCATCCATCAATCAATCGATCAATCAGTCAATAAATCAATCAATCAATCAATCGACCCCCCAATCAATCCAGTAATCAACTAATCAATCAAGTCTAATACGCGGTAAAGTAAAACTGTGAGACGAAGAAATGAACTGTAGAGGTGAACATTAAGGCTCATGCAGTCGTAAAAAAGCTTTACTTGTGATGAAATGAATACAATGCTATAGGGCTACACTCTTAGAAATATTAGATCTTTAAGTGTTCTTCAGAAACGACAAGAGTTCTATACAGAACCCTAAAAATGCGTACAGAAGCATAGAAGTAATGTCAGCGGAAATACAGGTTTTGCAATTGATTTAAGTTGCACATCCACTCTTAGAAATAATGGTTCTTTGAGGGTTCCTTAGAAACGAGAAGTGTTCTATACGGAACCATTACGACAAAAACGGATCTTAGATTTAAGTAGAAAGGGAGAAATACTATAGGAACAGTTGCTGTGATGGCCCCATACAGAGCCCTTATCGAAAACCTTAAATGGTTCCATTACAGCCATATTTTTCTATAAGTGTACATTTTGGTATAATATACCGAAATGAAAACCTAATACGTAGACCATGCAATTATGCGATATTCAAATATCTGGACATGTGACCCTTCCAAACACCTTTCCGGGTTAGCCTTTAATTATTATCAGGCTGGTTGTCGAGTGCATGTCCAAAGGTAGGTCTTGAGGTGCATGTTTGCAAACGGTTAAAAAGTTCATCGTAACCTCCTTTGCAGATCCCAACAAATCGTAACCGTCACTGGAGGGATATGTAAGGATGATAAGGTGAGATTTAATTTGACAATAGTTAACGACCAACCTTATCTTGTAACAGTAGCAAGATATAAACGCTGGTGGTTCCGGACAAGAAAGACAAAATCAATACTAAAAGCCACTGTAAACAGACTATCATGGTAATCGCGTTGTCGACTGTCACCAAGGGAAGAATGACTCCAGTCACAGCCGTAACAATTCTCACAGCCCTCCCTGAGTGAAGTAGTGTCGCCCCAGTCACTCCAAACTCCAGAAACCCTTGGATATGGTCAAGAGAACTGACAACTGGGACATCGCAAAGGCCGGTTACTTTGATGTCCGAACATAGCCCTGGATCTCCCTGTTGACCTAAGTCATTAAGAGACTCTTGCCATCTTGTCCGACTTTCACCTTGGGAAGTGTGGCACATGTTTACGCTCGAAAGGCGCCCTCGATTCGACATCAAAGAAAAAAACTGAGAAACGAATATTAGCTACATGCTTGTCGAACACATTGCCAAGCCCATAAAACCACCGATATTAATGAAACATTTCGTCTTCTTAATTTGCTCCAAGAGGAAAATATTAAAGATTTTCTCTAATTAAGTTCTGTGCATACAGAGCCATATGAAATGAGGAAATCTTCCCTAACAATGGGAACTCTTTGTCATAATGAATTTAGGTCAAGACTTTATGAAGTTGAATCGCGGCGTTAATTGTGCGGACATTAATATTCAAAACGTTTTAAAACAACAAATTTTATTGCAGACATACTGTTTTAATCCCAATCCCAATACAGTGGGTTGATAAAAGTTAAAATCGTTGACGTAAAATACATTCAAGACAATATCTGTCGTCACTCAAAAAAATCCCTTCCTAATATATTTGTCGTATTACGCCATATTTTTTAAGCATCATTGTATTTAAAAAAACTAAGTATTCCATATGGATTACACCTTTACTTAAGCACCATTTCATTCAATTTTATCCAACTCAAACATTGCAATTCTTTTGTTTGTTCGATTCCGGGATAAAATACATGCGTACAACAATCGTGTGTTACACCTGAGTTATAATGGTTACAGCTGTTGGATCGTTCGTTTGATCACCAATAAAATACGGAAGATATATTTAAAAGATCGTTTTCATATTAGCAAGAACTTCTTTTCGTTGTTTCAATTTTAGCAGTGATGCCAATTAGTATAAACAAGATAAAACGCTACCCTTGAAAAACATGTTAACAAAAAATACAGAAGCTATATTTAAAAGATTTTTTACAGATTAGCAAGGCCTTCTTAATGCAGTCTCAATTATAGCGATGATGCCAAATAGTAGGCCTACACGAGATAAAACGCAACCCTTGAAAAGCATGTTAAAGAAATACAGAAGTTGTATTAAATTTTTATTTCTTTCAGATTAACAAGAAGTCCTTTTCCTAGTCTAATTTTAGCGATGATGCCAATTAGTACACGAAATAAAACGTAACCCTTGAAAAACATGTTAACAATAAGACACCCGAGGTCGGGATTATTACTGCCTTTCATTGGGCATTCCTTGCTAACCTTGAAAACACCAATTTATAAGGAATAGGGCACTTCAGTCTGCCTGGTTTCATGTTCAAGGACATTGGGGAAATATTGTTCATTGGAGCAGAAATATTGGATCTTTAAGAAAAGCTTAAAAAATAATAAGAAGGGATCTAGCCGATAGCGAACAAATTAAGTCAACATCTGTCATAACTACAGTTATTTTTGGTCAGCAGTTCAAATAACTCCAATTATATGTCATCCTAAATTAGTTAGAAATACGATTTCCGCATCAATATATTAGAGCACAATGAAGCTAAGGAAGGTGGTTGGTGGGCTCCTTTCCTGCCCTCAAATAGAGAGCAGGAACAGCACGAAGGCATTGTCATTAAGATGCGCTACTGGCTTTATTATCATTTATTCTAGGCAAAACATCACGTGACGTTTCAGATAAAACGTTGGCTGTACATGACAAGTAACGCGAGAAAGTATGAGAAAAGCCAATACTCCACCTAAGTCGGCATAGTGGAGCAGGTTGGGAAGGAGCTTCATGTTGTCCGCCTGCTGTCTAAACTAAGGGACAATATGAAGCCGATATGTTTGTGATGTCCTTGCATTGCGTCCCTGTTTTTGTCCTGATTTGTTTTGTTTGTTGTCAGTGGTGTTGAGGGTGGCTTCCTTTAGTCATTGGGCTGGCACGACGCCATATGTGTGAAAAAAACTTAAATACGGCGTTAATGCCCAATCAAACAAAGAAGGCAAAAGAATGCTTTAGTGTGGAGCCTTGTTACCTACATTTGTCTTTTGTAATCATACCAGACCAAAGTCTGACAAACTCTGACACCATACAAGACACATAATATGACTATATATACTGTGATTTACCTGAGCATATTGTGGACATAGGAAAAAAAATATAAGTTAAAATGTCCGCATAATAATAATAGCTTAATAAACCGAAATATAGAAACTACTAAGCATGACTTGTCTTAAGAGCCAAGAAATTGGTTTCGGTGAGTAATTAAATTTTAATGAAGTGAATTATAGATCTATGGAATTATACAGCTGTAACTACTTATTGGTGGTGCAAAAGTGGAATGGCAAATACCAGTATCATTTAACTCATCATCTTATGCAATGGCAATCACACTGTGTGGTGTCATGTTTTGCGTCGTGTATCTTGTCAGTGTCTGTCGCCAACATAGCAGTCACACACAAGGTCGTTTTTCTCATGTGATCAAGGGCACGGTCGTGAGGTAAAGGCGCATACCCACAGTACGATTTGTAGAAAAGATTTCTGGGGATTCCCCTCGTTGGGGAGGTGTTATTCTTTCGACCAATCACAATGACGCATTATTTTTTTCATCTATCAAAATGCCGCAAATATGGGAAATCCCCTGAAGTCGTAACTACAAATCGTACCGTGAGAATGCGCCTTAAGCGTGTCCTCTCACTAATTCCACTTCGATATAACGTCCACGGGTTAGAGTTCTAGGCATTGCGCATATGTCGCATGCGGTTAATAGCTAGATGGTTCTTGACCTGTTCAGTCAAATTGGTGAAATAACATAAAGAATACGTCGTAAACTCCAAACGAATTGTCAAAACAAACGAATCTAATCCTAATAAAAATTACGTACAGAAGCATAGAAGCCTGGAATTAAATACAGGTTTTGCAAGTGATTTAAGCTACACATACATCTTAAAAATAATGGTCCCTTGAGGTTCATTCTTAGAAAAGATGATGTTTCTTTATGGAACCATTACGACAAAAACTGTTCTTTTATATAAGAAGAAAGGGAGAAATACTTCGAGCTATTGCTGTAAGGATTCCATACAGAACGATAAAAGGTTCCACCAGAACCGTGACTGAACAAAAACAAAAGGGGGGTTCATTAGAGCTATATTTTTCTAAGAGTCTAAAGCAACTTGTACTAGTTACAAACTTAAAAATGAGCACAAATAATGTTTAATTTTTAACAATTTTGTTTTCGTTTGAATGATACCCCAAGTCCTAATAACACAAGCGATTGGTTCGATTGGTTACAAATCTTGCCTGGATGCAGACAACTGGTCTCACCTTCCCACAATCTATATTTCATCCCTTATGAATCACCAGGGCGGTTGATCGTGGATTAAGATCATTCGTGTTTACTTTACATGGAATAATTCAGTTAGGTGTAATCACATTGCTTGTATTAAGTCACTTGGCATCGCACCAATGCAGGCTGTCAGACGCCACGATGTCTCGCGGAGTCTTGGTGATGTTTCGACAAGAGTCCGGGAGCCATCCCAACCTAATCCGAAATAACATAAATTCCCAATTCATCGCTTGAAAGACTTCCTAATGAGAGTATAAGATAAGCCGTTGTTGTCTGACATCTTTATTGCGAACAAACGTCTGATTCATTCAATCAGCTATCCGGGTCTCTGGATCAAATCTCACTATAGTCGGTTTCGTGATTTTAGCAATGGAAAAAAATTCTCTCTGGCATTCGGAGCTTCAGCCTCCAGTAGTTTTAAGTTCAGTGTAATTTTGTTCTAAATTAAAAATGACTGCAGATATTTGTGATCACGGTGGCCAATAACGACCAAGGATGCCCTGGAGATATGCTCTGCCTTGGAGCATCATCTTTTAATATGTATGCGAGAAAAGATGGCGCATATTGCCACCACATATAATACATACTTCGTTATTATTTCTGCATGTGTGATCTAGACCTGCTTGTTCTATCTTAATGTCCCCCAAAATACAATTTGTTGATATATGGTAAACGGTGTTTAAATGTCCATACATTCATCAGTTTTCACGGAATTTGTAATATATTGAGGATAACTTTCAAGCCACGAAATTAAATATTCCTAAAATAGATGGTCTCTGCATGACCTATCACATTTTATCCATGCTTATTATTTCAAAATGCCTATAAAAAAAACAAAGCATAATACAACAAAACAAAAAAAATTGTGATATATTGTACAAGTCGATAATACTTCAGTATATATATAGACTCAATTTTCATATGTTCTCGTGGCACTTGTAATTTAGTACGTATAAAGTGATCCATGTATAAGCACCGACATTATTCTGTATTAGAGCGGTTGTCGTATTTGCATGGTTGAGAGTATGTTAACCCTTGTCGGGGCAGTAAACTTTTAAAACAGAGAATGCTGTTCATTGTTGGTAATTCACAAGCCACACGGATCCGCGTTTGGACAGAACAATGGATATTAACAATATAAAGACAGTAGTCAAAATACATGTAAGTTTATAAGCATTATAAAAAGATAAAACTAAAATAACATGTGCAGAAACTCTCTTACTCATTTTGAACAAGAAAAGAATCATTATTTATTTGTTTGTATTTTCTAAAAATGTTCGCATCGTCCGCAAACAAAAGACTTTCGAATGATAATTGCAATATACATGTAAAATGCACCAAAGTGAAATCTGCCATTTACTGTTAATTTGGATAACCTGTTGGGTCGCACACATCTAACTGAAGCAGGCCGACAAACAACCATTGCGATGAAGAACGTTTCCAATTCTAGATTCTGGAGGAAGCCTGCACGATGCCAAGAGTGTGTCCTTATCTTAGTTCAGACTCACGACAGTTCAAGTGAAATTCATACATTTTAAGAAACGCAAGAGTAGGAGACTCGTCAAATACACGTGCCTATTACGAGCTCTGTTGATTGTTTGTCAAACACGACACAATATAGCTCCGCAGGTCGCGAAACATTGCTTAAGATCGATAAAGTAGCAATCGTGGTTCTCTTCAAGGCTTCAGTTTAGTTTTACATTGGCAATTAAAGAGCAGCGGGGTTGTACGACGTGTGTTAACTCTGGCGACACGCCACTTTTACGGGAGCCCACATCTCGCCAAAGAGTTCGCATTAAGGAGTTAAAGCGATTTGAATGAGACCTTTATGCAGTTTAATTCAGTTTTCAAAGCGGAGAATTGGACATTCCTGTCAATGCCGGGTCTTCAACTGTACGGTTTAATTTGAGGCCGCGATTCACGCTCCCGGAATACGGGCAAGTTGGTGTCATGCCTTAATTAATTGTTAGCTCCATCACGCAAATGTTTTCTTGTGCAATTGGCTCAAGAAATGGCAAATGCTTAAAACTTGATCATTTAACACCAAAAAATATATTAAATAATGACTTTCTGTAGCTGATATTTTTGCACAACAGGCTTTCTGAATTGCTGAGACGAAATTTTTTCAGCGACACTACCAATCCCTTTCATTACATTTCTCTTCCAGTAGGACGTTAAACAAGCGAATAAACACGCAAACAAACAAACAAACAAACAAACAAATATTTTATGACAGAACGCGTCTATAGGACACCGTTGTGATGTCTCATTGATACATACCTGAGGCCTTGCAGATGAGTGTTGTGGTGGTATTAACTTTAACCACAAGGATCCGCTTTTCGGCAGCAAACAATAGACATTAGCAATATAAAGACAAGTAAAACACGTGTAAGTCTAGTTGCATGATACAAGATTAAAGACGAGTGCAGAACTTACTACCGCATTTTGAACAAGAACGTTCGCGTCTTCCAGAAACAAAATACCATCGAATGACAGCTTATTACAATATAAATACCATCGGATGACAGCTTATTACAATATAAATACCATCGGATGGCAGCCTATTACAATATAAATACCATCGGATGACAGCTTATTACAATATAAATACCATCGGATGACAGCTTATTACAATATAAATACCATCGGATGACAGCTTATTACAATATAA
>JAVFBX010222175.1:0-35878 GCA_034783855.1 Mopalia kennerleyi | reverse complement strand
TTCTCTTATCAGTGGAGAGCACTGTTGCTGTCATGACAGATGGTTCTCACTACTATATATTTCACCCTCGTTTTGTCCGGAAAAAGCGATTCCATGAAAATAAGCAGGAACCTGTTTTGTTTAAATTTTGCGACATTGACAACATGATCAGTTTTATTCTCAGAAAGGTCAGTAGCCACGTGATCCATGGCGATGTTGTTGTTGTTGATATTTTAGCTGAAGATAGCAGATGGTCGAGTCTTACCCTGTCAAACAGCGAAAAGAGTGATTCCTACAACTGATTCTCTGAAACAATTTTATTGTAAAATAACTCAGAAAACATATTATTTATTGAAACGTTCCCTTATGTGATCTCTTGTGATAATAAAACCAGTGCTGTTCTTTGTCCTGAAAATATCAAATGTTGTGGATATTTATTTATGTCATTTTGAAAATAGTAAACAAACGAGTCGAGGGTTACAATCAATGGTCAGCATAAATTCTGTTTGGTAGAAATTAAATAACAAACGTTACAATTATCGGTCAGCACAAAGACAGAATTATGTTATGGGGTCTAGTATCCCAACTTTGTTTCTCTCATCAAACATAAATGAATACGTTATCATATTTTTCAACAACATCGATGTCCACATTAGGGTCAGTATTAAATACTTTCCTTGGCTACATAAATTAGTAAATACAAGTAATCGGATGCTCAACCAGACTGATTCACACAGTTAGTAACTGGAGTAGACTATCGGCATTAAGAAATTAATGTCCTGTATCAAGTGGTCCACTTCTGCGCGAAAAGTTAAAGATAAGTTGAATTGGTGATTTCCGTACCTGGGTCTGGCGAACCACAAGGTTTATCCAACGTAATTGTTCTCATTTTAGTATAACACTGGTTAGACTGTCTACTTCGCTGTGCTAGTGTGGTTGACGGATTGCTTTTTAGAAATATATCAGACACTAAGGAATTGGAGGAAGATGAAGGGAAAAGGTTGCTGTACGTGCAATGCAGGGTGTTTTTTGACGAATCGTCTCCATAAATGACTTTCCGAAGCTTTATAACCACCCAAATCCACAATACCAGACATACAATTCCCTTATGCTGTTTCTTCCCCATAAAATATAAAATGTTGTAGATATTAATTGATGTTATTTTGGGTTACTATAAATGGTCAGGATAAATTCGGTATGGTAGAAATTGAACAGCACAAGTTACAATAATCGGTCAGTACAAAGATAGAAATAGGTTATTAATATCCCAATTTTGTCATCCAGCAAAAGTGATTATATTGTCACATCTGTCGGCAACATCGATGCACGGTCAGTATATAATACATTTCTTTCGCCAAAACAATTTTAATATTCAATACAAGTTCTTTGAAGATCACCAGTTAAACTAGACTCAATCACACAGTTACCTATCGGCCGTCAGAAATGAACTTCCTCTTACATGACTGTTATAATACATGGTATTACAATATACAGGGATATGTAACCTTGAATTGCCGATGAAATCACGAACCCTTTCGCGAAGCGCGGGATCTGGTGAGATGCTTAACCGGTTTGCAAACGAAGAAGACAGTGTGTTGTACGAAATTTACTTGATTTCACTTTTTAATATTTCCGTGTTACAGCTGCTATCAGAAATAAAAAGACGTACATATACACGACTGTCTGTGACCGACCCAAGGCGGTATTTATATAATCTCCTTGGCGATTGCCTTGGGTCAAAGATCGCGTCTTCCAAATAAATAGTCCAGTGCTGTCAAGGCGTGTCTTATAGAACAGAAGTCTCGAGAGCCGCGCAAGCGCGCTGGTTAATTTTTAAGTTAAAAAAATGGCCAGTGGCAGAAAAGCGTCTGAATATCCATATTACAAACTTTTGACGGCAGCATGAGCATCTATGTTTAGTTTTACGAAATGAAGCCTCCAAGTAAGCCGGCGGATATGTTAAAGAATGCAGGTGAGTTTTATTTTGGTTGATTTGTTGTTATATAATGTCGATTGTGAGAGTTGCTGCGAAAGGTCGTTTCCCATCTTTCGTTTTATATAATGTAATCAATGACAAAGCCGGCCACGGGTAGCGGATGTTTACTAGCTAGATACAAGTGTCTGTGCGTCAACCAATTAGTCGGTTGTGCTAGTTGACACATACAGCAATTAACAGAGTTTTATTGATGATAAGTAAACTAGTTTCTGTTTGTTTTAATCTACTTCATGGATATATAGACACGCATTCAAAAAACGATAAAATTTCGTTCTCTATAGTTTTTATGCATCTGTTGTTAAACCAACCTCACCAGCGTGAAAGGAACTGAACATGTATGTAGCAGCGAAATGATCTCTATATTTTGTTTGATCAATATTTGGCAAAACGATAACAAATGCTAACTACGTCATCAATCAATTATTTGACTGTGCCAGTTCACACATAGAGCAATAGTACGACATGGAACGCAAATAAAATTAAGATAATCAATAAAAAAGTGTTAACACTGTTGGAAATAATAATGTTTTTTGTATATATCAGGGAAAGGGATTTTGGACAAAAATTGAAAAGTAATAATCAATCAATGGATAAACAGCGTGACACTGAGAAGGACAATCATCAGCTGAAATGTGCGAATCTGACAGACGCATTACAATAGAAATGGATGCAATTTCAATCGCAGTTCACCGGACATAAAGCATATAGGCTATTTGTCCAATTAGTCGATTGCACTGCTTCACACATAGAGCAATTAACTGTGGGTTTTTTATTTGTCAATATGAAAATCTAACCTGTGTTTATGTTATCCAACTTATAAATGCCACTTAAAGGTCTTAGAGTTTTAGTGATTGTAAGTTAACTTTTTTTCTGTTTGTTTCAATTTAGTTTATGGAATGCATTCTAAACGGTAAAATTTCCATCTCTATAGTTGTTTTTATCCAAATGGTGTTAAACCAATCAGTGTTAAAGGAGCTTAAAATGTATGTAGGATCAAATAACTGACAGACAAAAACTCTTAAAACGCATATAAGAACTGGTTTGAATATTTATTTATATATATATAATAATGGAACGATAATAAAACTGTGTCAAATAGTAGCCACGTCGTGTTTTGACCTAAAGATATTTAGAGCAAAATAAGAGGATTTATGGATCAAGTAGAGACTTATCCTCAGGAGATTAATAGTGTTCTATATTAATCTGATTGATTAGATAATCCGTCCGATTTCCAAAGAGTCAAGAAAGTAATGGTCGCTTCCATGCTTATAAAATATAACATGTTTTGTTTTGTCTTTGATGACGAAACGATTACAACTGTTGTATATAATAATTACATGTAATTATGTCTAGACAAGTTTTATAAGTGGCAGTCGGTCTTCATCATCCAGTGGGCTTAATGAGAAAATAGGCTCTCCTTCATTCGCGACAACCTCTATCTGTACGTTTTCCTGGTATTTTATTGGTAGAGCATTATAATATTATAAAATGGTATATAAGTATCAAATGATAGGAGCTAAGACGAACAACCGTGTCCGACCTTTCCATAAGATCTGGGAAATAAACATGACGTTTACACGACCAAAATGATTATCATACAACTTGCCTCAGTCATGCTAAATTAACAAAATAACCATCTGTTAAAGAATGTAAATAAATACTGTGTAAAACTCCACTCAATATACATTGTTCCACCCTTAGTGTCGACAATGCCGACAATAAACGTAGAAGTTATCATAACTAATTCTGTTCATCGGGTGGTGGTTTTTTAAAGAAGGAAGCTCAGTGTGACGGTCTTGAGAGGTTTAGCCTCAGGCAAATAGAGGTGAATTTCTTTTTAAACACCTTCCCTTGTGAGAATTAATCCCAAGGTGTGGATTGACTACTGCTCTTGCATCATGCTGCAATACCTATGTGAACTCTGCTATGCGGTCATCCAATACCAAGAATGGTCAACTATAAAGTATCATGGCCTTCGTTTAAATTGTTTTTGTTTAAATTCAAGACAAATTTATATTTAAATTCTATTTAGAAAGCACAATTTGCTATTTTTTGATAGCTCTGCTATTTAGTTTGAAAACTTTACTGATTAATCTAACGAGTTTTCTCTTCGTAGTGCCCTGTTATTCCGATATTGACTATGAACATACTGTTAAATGCTATACATTGAAACAGTGACAATTAACGACATAAAAATAAATTTAAAAATTGCCCGACAATTACCATTCTGCTTTGAGGATAAAAAGTGTGACCATGTTTTTTCTTACAGTGAAGTGCAACTGTCCTGTCAATGTAAACTAAATACACAATATGGTTGACATTGATGTTACACTATTTATACATACAACAAAATAACTTTATTTAATTTAATTGCAATTAAATGCCAATTGCATCTGTTTCCAAGAATAAAAAATCCTTTAGACGTAACATTTGATTTAGTTCAATTAACATTAAATATTAACGGCTTGATCTGTAAATGGTGTTGTTTACACTTTAGCGACACCTTGATACTCTCCTGGTTTATTCCGGACGATAAATTTGAATGGGAATTTGGAAATCAGGGAAATAGCATATGTATGCTTTGTGTCCTGTTGAAACCCATATGCAACTCTAATGTGTAAATTTCGATTCAAATTTCATACCTTTCTTTTTAAATCAGTCTTGAAAGTCTTTTTTTGTGTGCTAAGCACAACCAATTAACGTTTAAGTTTTAGGCCTTATCATAAAAGACCATACATGTGGATGTATTCCCACGGGCGGGTGGTTCGAATCTCTGCGGGTTGAGGAAGAGAGCTCGGTATGGAAGGTCTGAGAGGTTTAGCCTCAGGTAGGTGGACGCTGGTTTCTTTTGTAGCCATGTAGTTATTTACACGAGAGTTTTTACACCTCGACTTGTGTGAATAAATGTCAAGGTGTCGACTGACTGCTGATCGTCAATCATGTTTTAACAGCCACTCGTCGGGTGGCAGCCGCATTCAGCTGCGCTCATATTGTATAAGTTGACATTAAAACATTACCTGGTGTTAATTGCAAACCAGGTACTCTGAATTGGGGTGAAGGGCTGTTAAGGGGCGTTACCTGAGTATGGCTTAGCTCCAGGGGATTACCCCGTGGGGAGGTACCCACCGATACTGATCCCGTATAATACCCTACTAAACTATCTTACAATACTCAAATCAAAGTAAACTGGTTTAAGTTAGGGAATGTTTTCATAGTTATGGTTTGATTGGACATTGGAGTGATCAGTAAATGACATGTTTATTTGGGAGACAGGTACCACATAAAACCCAACTCAAACTGTCCAAAGTCAGTTTTGGTTGAGAGGTGAACCCAACAACACGTTCCTATCCAGGCAGCTTTATCAGCATGGGCTATACTTGTAAAGGTAACGTGATCTAGATTTCTATAATTCCAGTATAGCATATGCGGTGCATCACAATCTAGAACTGTGTAACAAACAAACATATTGGCTTTTGACATTTAGGCATATACTTAGAAACAAAATGGCGAATCAAGAGACTGTATATGGACAGAAACATTTTAAAATATTTATTGAATTAATCTTTGAATTATACTTTTTGCGTCTTAAAAAAGTATAAACATTCACTTTCATGGTAAATGTTTTATTGTTTAAATTTATGTTATTTTAGGACCGACCAAAGTATGTAAAAGTATATGTAAAATACATAAGTGGCGATCACTTAAAACCTATGTCAGCTAAATATGTACTTTATTTTTTATGTTTTAATGTCCGGATAAAAACTGGAACTGACGGTATGATTTTTTTAACATTCTTATTATTTTATTTTGAAAGCTGAGTTTAAACTAATAAAATGTTATTAAGTTGATATGAAATATCCAAATGGTGAAGTATAAGGATGAGTTATTGAAAACATTCAATTTTTCAATTAATTTGTCAAAAGACGCATTTCTCTTGACGATCATGGACTAAACCTCTTGCTGTGTACAGCTTTCAAATACATGTAGTACCTAAAGAAACCTGCTTGGCGTCAGAGTGATTCTTTTTTTGGTCGTTTTTGCATTTAAGGACATGACGTATATAAGAAACAATACTCTGTGAATAATAGATTTATGTCAGTAGATCTAATACAGTCCGAATAAGTTGACAAATTACCTGTACATATAGATGTCAAATGTTTACATGTCTACTTTTAATAATTCTATCAATGTCGATACCTCAGGATAAATCAGATAGACCTGTCAAATAACATACTTCTTTGTCATAAACGACATAACAAAGCAGTGGTGATAGAAGGTGGGGGATGACTGTGACAGCGAACCGACAAAAACCTTGATTGGAAATGCAGGGATTGACTGTCAAACTATTGGACTTTCACAACCAAAGTACTAAAAATAAATACCAAATCAGCGGTATCAAATAACCAAGGATGTAACTATGCTAGCTTGAAAATGGTATGTTTAACTGACAGGTATATATGGTTCCTTTTCAGCACATCGAAAGAGAAAGATTTTTGAAGTTTTGACCAGACCTTTCAAGAAAATACAAAAAAGTTCCGGTAGGCCCAATGATAAACAGCGGGTCCATCGGCCGACGCAGACGATACGGGCCAATTTTTCCTTATTAGAAATTCGTAGTAGCCGATTCCCCGGACGCCAGAGCGCTGCCACGTGTCTGTGTGCCCTGCTCCAGTCGAAATGTCTGTCCTCGTCCTCATGGTCACCTCAAGTCCTCGACAGACTCCTCTTACAAGGTGACAAACTTCACACGACACGGCTTCACCATCTGGGCAGATTGACCACTGGGGACGGTTCACTGACTGTGAAGGATCTTCCAACTAACTTCTCATCGAGGCGTCGAGAATTCAGCATCAGTTTGACTAACATGTTAAAGGGTGACAATAAGTTGAGTTTTTCCACTGATTTAAATAAGCAGCGACGGATTTCTGGATTAAGATCATATATGAAAAGGTGTATTCTTGATGGCCATGATGGTCTTCTCTTATCAGGGGAGAGCACTGTTGCTGTCATGACAGATGGTTCTCACTACTATATATTTCACCCTTGCTTTGTCCGAAAAAAGCGATTCCATGAAGATAAGCAGGAACCGGTTTTGTTGAGATTTTGCGACATTGATCACATGATCAGTTTTATTCTCGGAAAGCTCAGTAGCCACGTGATCCATGGCGATGTTGTTGTTGTTGATATTTTAGCTGAAGATAGCAGATCGTCGAGTCTTACCCTGTCAAGCAGCGAAAACAGTGATTCCTACAACTGATTCTCGGAAACAATTTTATTGTAAAACAATTCAGAAAACATCTTATTTATTGAAACGTTCCCTTATGTGATTTATTCTTTGTGATAATAAAACCAGTGCTGTTCTTTGTCCTGAAAATATCAAATGTTGTGGATATTAATTGATGTTATTTTGAAAATAGTAAACATACGATTCGAGGGTTACAATCAACGGTCAGCATAAATTCTGTATGATAGAAATTAAATAACAAACGTTACAATAATCGGTCGGCAGTCTCAGCACAAAGACAGAATTAGGTTATGGGGTCTAGTATCCAAACCTTGGTTTTTCTCATCCAACATAAATGAATACGTTATCATATTTTCCAGCAACATCGATGTCCACAATGGGTCAGTATTAAATACTTTCCTTCACTAAATAAATTCAATATTAAATACAAGTAATCGGATGCTCAACCAAACTGGTTCCCGCAGTTAGTTACCCGAGTAGACTATTGGCTTTCAGAAATTAATGATCTGTATCAAGCGGTCTACTTCTGCGCGAAAAGTTAAAGTTAAGTTGAATTGGTGATAAGTGATTTCCGTACCTGGATCTGGCGAACCACAAGGTTTATCCAACATTTTTTTTTTTCATTTTATTATTTTTACTATGTATATCAGACAGAAATGAATTGGAGGAAGATGAAAGGAAAAGATACCTGTGCAAGGCATGGTATTTTTTTTTTGCGAATCATCTCTATAACTGACCTTCCAAAGCTTTATAACCCCCCAAATTCACAAAACTAAACATACAATTTTATTATTCTGTACAGACCCGCCCCATTTTTGCATTAATATGCAAGACAGAGGAACCGAATGGATGGTTTCGGCAATAAATATTGAAGACAGTCAGAACACGTATCCCTGTTTGACATCTACAATTCCCTACATTTTTTCCAAACCCAGATATTTCCCAGATAATCGATAACATCAGACAAATTAATGAAGTGGTCTTAGAGTACACAAGCATTTCACCAACTTGTCTACCTTGTTAGCTGTACTTACGTAACCCACACACACTTCCACTGAATCAATATATCTGCTTTTATAATCAGTGGTAATTTTTTTTATATGAAATAGTAAGTCTGGACAATGCTGCGAGACGTATTTCACATCTACTTCCGGGGAAAACTCAACAACCGGAAAAAAATATAACATTAAGTAGCCTTGCGCCAGATGTAAACCGGACCACGTGACCAGACGCAAATCCTCTGCCGGATGAAGTTTCAGGTTCAATACCTATTAATAGTGTTAGCAAAATTGATTCGATTTTATCCAGCGTCCTAACCGGTTTATGGCACACATAACAGGAATATGGGTAACGCCTGGCTCTAGGCACCCACTATAAATTGGATTTCTCGGCAGGACAAGAAAAAGTATTTAGTTGTGGGAATAAAACTGCTTGTAGGATATGAGGTCAAGTGCGCGCAGATGTGAAATGATGGTGGGCCAGGTAAATATGCAGACGGAATCTTTGAGTTTATGCCGTTAGAAAGTATGTTTCCATGTCAATATTAATTCGACAGAATAATCTTTAACCGCCAATAGCTTATAACTCCTGTTTAAATCGAACTTGTTTTAATTAATTACGTACCAGAAATTATTCGAAACTACCGTATAGGCATGTGAGGAGAAATACCACCCTAGTATTTTGGAGAGTAGGGTCCAGGAACATGTAGTCTTTGAAAGGATACCTGAACCTAAATGGATTTCCCAAAAAGGTATGTTATTTGTATTTTTATAACTAGTTTTTAGCATTTAAAAATGACATCATACAGGGGATATATAGGGCTATCCCCTGCATACATTAGGTGGAAACCGATATCTTCCCCTGATTTAGTGCTAAGTGCTCTAGAAGAAATGCCCATGCAGCTTGTAGCCGATTTGTAAGCGTCGTGCACTGGAATTTTTCGCTCTTTGCAGTGGTGCACACTGTGTATATAGTACTATATACCAATATCCCAAGCAATCTGTATTTGAGTGAAAATTAATAACCTCAAGTTAATTAGAACAAACAATATACTTCATATCGAAGCAAAAAGTTATTTATTTCTTTAGATGTATATCAAATAGCACTTTAATAATAAAAAATTGTGAGCCAGATAGATTTTGTTTGTAAATTGTACACTTTTATCGCTTAGGATATCATCCCCTTTTTTCAGTGTTTTTGCATGGTTAAGTAATTTTATTAGGGAACACAGTTCATCATTCTTATTCATCCACGAACAAATGTCCCTTTATTATACTAACTAGACACCCATTATTGTGCTATAGTTATTACTGCATGAATGACTGCCTGAACAAGATGAAGATTACCTTCAACTTATAAATAAATATGCACTTATAATATTAACTGAGATTTACATCTATTGAAAACCTTGTCTCCTTGAGTATGTTTTAGAAATAACAATATTTGTAGTACATTTAATGCATGTTTTATGAATGAAGGAACCCAAATATTCACATGCGTCTACTGCATATCGGACACGTGGCCAGTCGCAAGCAAAATGTGAAAAGATGCTTTCATCTGCCTCTAGTTGGAATCGAACCCATACTGACTGGATTTTGTACACACCTACGTTTTGCGCAATAAGCTTAAATGAAGTAAGAATTTTATAACATAATGGATATATTGGCGTAGATTGGACACTCAGGGTTTGGGAGAAAACAGAGCTCTCTCATCCCTTTTTTGTGTCATATAATCTATTTCCCTATTAATTAATTTCTTTTCTTTCATCCTTTCTATCGTTCTTTTATTTTAATTTCATTTTTTTCTGCCATTTTTTCACACTTTCTATCGTGTTTCATTCATTCATTCAGTCAGTCGTTAAACCGAACTACGACATAGAATCAAAATGAAGCCGCCTTTTGTAAAAGTCGATTAGTCACTTTCGCTACATTTATTGCGTGACTTCTTTTGCAGCCTTCTCCTTTATTATTAAAACTAATTAAGGTAGCTGTTACCGTGAGAAGTGTTGTTTATGAATTATTGAGTGTAAAATATGCTAACTTATCACGTGTTCACCTAACGTTGCCCAACAACAGATGTTTATGCCTGAACAGAAACAGTGTTCCCATTATATTCAAAATGGCCGATTTGTTTGTAGATAGTCCTATAGTGGTTTTATATCACAATGGATCATCCCGGCTGATCAATGTATCGTTCTTGATTCTGACGGAATCAGCTACAGCGGCAAACATTCCCCATCAGCAATGATTGTATATACTGTCTACAGATTGAATATCTAGATATCAAATTATTTTCTCTTTCGTCGAATCTATAACTCTGAGTCAATGACGGATCATATAAGTTGAAAGTAACGCTCTGTGCAGTTGCGCCACATTCTAAACTATAATCGATTCTTCTTCCTATAAAGTAGAGACATTGACGGTATAATCGTGGCCCTCTGGTTAAAGGCAGTTTGTTTGGCGAGTAGCAATACTGTCTTTACTTAGCACTGGAGGAAAATTACTTTCCAACATTATGGAAACGCTTCACATCTTGGTCGTGCTAGTGTCAATTATAATTGGAATATATCGCGGTGATATAAGTGAAATACCTTTAAGCTCGGCGTAAAACACCAATCAATCAAGCAATCAATGAGCGGTATAATGGTGTGACGATTCTTTTCCTAGCCCACAGTTTCGGGGGAAACATTACAACAACAACAACAACATAAATGTGTCCACATTACTATTCGGTAGGTCTCTAATGTACTGCCGACTGACCTCGGACGACATATAGTCAAATGATAAACATTGTCCACGTTGTCTAAATTCACATGTTGTTTACATCAGTTTTGGGCTCTGAACATAATGAAGGCCAACATTATAAACAAAGTGGGCGTATTCTTATGCCGTATATACCGTGTTTATTTAAAACATACCCGGTAGATATGCTTTCTGGTGCATATTAACACATCTGTACTAAACTAGCGCAGTGAAAATAAGGCAAAGTTTACTCGATTGCCGAATCTCATTAAAATCAGATCAAAATAGCTACCCGTCTTGTTTGATGCTAATATATTATTTGACTCAAAAGCTCGCCTAATTGTTTTCACCTAGGTCGATCGGGTTTGCTAGGGTTTAAAAAAGGTAAATCCCCAGGTATTGACCTGCATAAGTAATCTATTTTGTTGTGATGTATCATCATAGAAAAGGCTATAAGCTAGATACCGAGCCGTCAGAGGAAATTTTGGGCATTGGCAAACCAGGCCTGGGAAGCGGCTATGTGATTGGTCAGTTGTAAAACCAATTGACACCATTTGGTTTGTCAGATCATAATAGCGCAAAAAAAGGGGGGAAAAATGAGATTTTGTATCTGATTTTAATTTTTAATAAGGATGGCCATTGCCATCATAACAGGTTTGGGTCTGACAGTAGTTGAAATATCACTTGGAGTTGACTTTCACCAACGCATCTCACGAGACCCTTATTTAAGCCAAATAATAGGCCTACTTATCAAGAATCAAATTCCAGACCAAATAAATAACAAGACATGTCTATGTTAGAACTGGAACTGTACTCCTGGCCATGATCAATATAAGGTCGTCTTTCATAACAATATATTTCAGACTAAAATCTCTCTATATTTGGAGCTAATTAGTCAAGAAAATGATTAATTAATACGTACAGTACATATCTTGTGTAAATGTATCTAGCAAGACTCTATTGACTTCCTTTATTCTTATTCTACTTTCTACGCATGTACTTAAATAGAGTGTATTTCATTCCTGGACAATGGATTATGAACTCCGATATTCGCCACTTAGACCATTCATAGGCCTAAACCTGGACCCATTCTAGAAAGTTATTAACTTTGATTTTCACATCTGGCTGTAATCTGTATCAGACCTGCCTATACCTAGTGTCTTTTGGAGTATTCTGTACGCATTCTTTATGTTAAATGCCCGCATACGTCAAATATTTGAAATATTACACAAAAAGTGTTAATTAGTAGATATAAAAATACTCACTTTCGCATACATAAAGGCAAAAAGAACATGACAAGCAACACGAAATACTCGAAAAGAAATTATTTAAAAAATAAGAAAATACACATAATGGTAAGTAAATACTCATTTAAACATATTTTTTACACACTATTTCATTCAGAGTACGTAGGTTTGTTGTATATATATTATATTTCTAATCACAAGGCTATTGTCCGGACCACAAGTTATCGAACAAAATTTATGCTTATTTTCGATTGTCTTCCTGTTTTATGTTTATGCTTCCAATCAATAAATGGAAGCAAAACTGTAACATAATTTTTGTATCAGTAATAATAAAAGCCGCGACGTGACTAAGTATGTCAGAACAGTAGTTGGCTTTTTTCAGTGGTTACGAAAACTTTTTTTGAAGATTAGCAATGCTGTCTTTATTCAGCACTGGAGGAAGATTGATGTTCCAAATTATCAAAACACCTAAGATTTGAGTGTTGTGCTAGTAGTGTTCATTATTGTTGGAATACACCAAATATCCTTAAGCACGGCGTAAAACAAGAATCAATCAATCAGTCAATTAATCAGACAGCCAATCAACCAGTTGATCAATCAATCAATCAATCAATCAACAACAAATCAATCAATCAACAAATCAATCAATCAATCAATCAAACAAGTAACTCGGTCTATGCCAGATGTTCGCCTTCTAATCCTACTCCGATATACCGTTTCTGGGTTCGAGTCCGTCTGTTGATCAACTTGTATATGAGTGTCTTACGATGTGACCCCGGCAACAGCGGAGGTGCTATTAACGAGGTTTCCTCCGGGTTTTCCACTCTATTCAAGCAAAGAACAGTGCGACATGGACAAGCCGTTGTCATATTAGTGAAATACCATTGAGTATGACGTTAAGCCCCAATCAAACAGACAAACCAGTCGCTATATAGGTTTATCATAAGTGGGTGAATATTGTTTCCGTGTCAGTTACATATGCTTCAGATGTGAATACACCCCAAGCACAGTAACTGCAACGTGGCTTGAATTTGAAAAAAGGTCACCTTTACCGCCTCTTTAAATGAAAATTGATTTTTTTAAATATATATAGATTTTTTTTCTTCCAACTTTCACCTTTGCAATGGTAATGAGTATACGTGGAGCTGTTGGGACGTGTATAGGTATAAAACACGTACATAATTTATTATTCATGAACACTCTATAGGTTAAGACACGATCTGTCTTCATTATCGCCATCCCAATAATACAATTTCCACTAATCTAGGATAAGATAGAATTACCGGAAATTTGCACCGTAACTTTGAGCAATAAAGGAAGCAATCCCATTTAGGCCATACATACGCTTAACTTTGTCCGGACCTTATACTGTTACCTGAATCTGTAAATCACCTGTGGTACTCAAGCTTCACACATTCGTTATCAGCCTTATTCTTTTTAATTACTCATCGACAAAATAACGAAATACGCTTTTCCTTAGTCAGTGAAAGACGCTTCTAATATAAGAATCGTAATAAAACAATATTCAAAATCTTCATTTGTAACTTCATTCAAACCTTAATATATTTCCGTTCTGAAATGCCTTTTTGATTTTGCAAACCCGGATCAAAACTCTTGCTGGCACGACTTTACGATATTGTCAAACCTAAAACGAAGTATACAATAGCAACGTTAGCATCATACAAGGATAAAATTGTTATTAAGAACGCTTAAGTGATCTGTCGCTATAATCAATAGTTCATTACTGAACAAAGTAAGATTGATTAGTGTTTCGTTGCCGATTGAATCCACCTTTTTAGCTTACTATAGGCCTATGTGGAGGATTTTCAAACGTAAACTGGAAACCAATCAGCACATGATGTTTTGACATAATGAAACAGTTTCAAGCAAATCGACAGTTAAATGGTCTGAATAAACATTTGAGAAGTGCCAATATAAAAGGCTTTTAAGACGATAAGGTAACCAGAATATATTGAAAATAAATCTACCAGCATGGAAGCGATACTAGGGAAGTACAAGGGCGATTAATACGAGATAAACGGACGCAAATCGAAAAAGCCTTAACACAGAGTTAGTCTTAGTATATTAACCATACAAAACAGTTGTCGAAAATGCTTTCTTATGTGTGTGAACATTTTATTCTATTGATACAAAATCATCGTTTTAACTTCATTCGAGATTCTGGTCAGTAATGTTTTGGCCATCAGTCTTTTGTTGAAGACCTTCTTCTTATAGATCATATACAGCTATGGAAACTAATAGCGGCCACTCTACACCTTCAAATTTACATTGTTATGACAATTTGCTGACGTATCGGGTCGAATACACGGGTTGTCGTTTTCGGCCTTCACAATCAACGCATCAGATTTCCAAAACATGATAAACTGAAGTTGCAATGATGTGACACAAATGCCTCAATCAATCAATTGGTATAATTTATTGTTTAAGGCCAACGTGCAATTGGTTAGGAATTTTATTTTATTGTTTGTATATCTGTGGATACATTATTGTACAGTCATTTGGTAAACTCATTTTTACTATATCGTCCACATTCATACAATTGTACGTGTACTTTATGCTATAATGAGAGAAAACGTACAAATAACTAGACATCTTGGGACAATGTTTTGTGAGATTATATTGAGACATCATTTTCATCCCACGCAGGCGGGAGATTAAGACAGGATTAAAACTCAGATAAAGCATGTGTTACCTGGGATATTATATACCATAGTATTTCTCAGTTGTAACTGTATTGGTTATATTACCAGATTGCATCGAAAAGTTTATTACAACGTGATCAGTTTCACACAGTTATACAAGAATCTACCACTGAGGAGTTTAACATAGTTGAGTATAGTAACAACTCCATAGAAAGATAAGGAATTCATTTTGACTCAACGTTTCGGTTTATTGATCAAACAATGAAATATGCACCTGGGTTTACGAGTTCGGTTTTTAAAGTCTATATACATACTTGTATTGTTAATTGTCGTTTTGGCGGTACCAAGCTCTCACGGTTATATACACAGCGTAGGAGTTATAGTTGTTTTAACTTTGGACACGTTCAACAGAGCAATATTTTATAAAGGTACTCCGGGTACAACGAACAAATAAACAAGAATATGGGAACATGACATGTTTGTTTGTTTGCTAGGGGTTTAATGTCGTACTTAAGTTCATTTCCCTCAAGTAACGGTGTGCCAGCCCAATGGGCGAAGGACAGGACAAATACAGGACAATCACAGGATGAAATACGATGACCTCACAAACAAATAGGTTTCATGTTGCCCCTTAGCTCTGGAAGCACCAGAAAGCACCCCCCTCCCTCCCTCCAAACACGCGATAGGTATCGCAGATGTGTAAATGATCAGTCATATTTTATGCCGGATGATATTTTTTGTTACCAACCTAATGTAACTGATCATGAAGAATGAAATATGTCCCTGAAACACGTACCTGAAAAGAAAACTGCTTTGTTGCCAAGACTCCAAAACAACTTTTTGAAGTAACGTTTCCGACAGCTAGAGGGGAAACATAAGAAATCTCATTGAGCACGACCCTTTGTTTACAACATCTGGGTATCTAAGTTGGTTATTGTCATGCGTGTAAGCCTCTTTGTAAAATCCGGTGCTCGACAAAAGTGGAATTGTACAATGTAAGGACAATCTCTTTCCTTTCTTATGATATGGTAAGTCCTTTGACTAGATTAAACTGTATACTTAGCTTAATGTAGTTTATATTTTTTTTATCAGCACACAACAATGAAGTAGCGATCGATGACAGCAAAGTGGCCTGACTGGAAATTGATAAATGCTATAATGATTGCCCAGTAACCATCTATTTACTGACACACCGGATATCCCTGCGCGGTATATACAGTCTCTTCCCACTGAGTTTATTACGCTGCTATATATTGACGATGGCGATAAAAAATTCAACTGGATTGCAGGTAAGGTCTTTTGTCTATATGTGTGTATGTAACAAATAAATTGATTATGTATTTGTATTATATGGAATTATGGAAGGATGAAAGCTGTTCTCCTCAAGCCCTTTTTTTTTGTTTTTCGAATTACTCTTCACCTTTACCAGTTGTATGTTAGCAATAGTGTTCTTTGATAATTACGCCACACTGTGCACTGTAATTATCGGGATTGTTTATGAAATTGTTGTTGTTGTATTTTAACACTATCAGAAAAAATGGTGTTTACTACATAATTATTCCTTAAAACACACAAAAGAATCCGTTTTAAGTATAACAGACCCCATGGTTCCACATAGAGCCTTAATTGATTGTTACAACAAAATAATACTTTGTGATAATATTATAATGAGGCGTCGAAAGTTTATTTCGTATGAAGTCAGTCTCTCTCAAAAGCTCACTTAATATTTGAGGTTAAAAATGTAAGCACTTTATATCATTTGTGAACCACATTCGTTGAACAGGTAATGAATAAATTGAACAGGTCTGTAAAGAGACATTTATCGTTCGCTTTTTCAGATTTCTCTCTTCATCCTCGTCGTGAATATAGGTAAGTATGTACTAGCTAGCAAGATTGCCACGTTCGCATCCCGGTGGAGGCAAGCAAATTTGTTTTGCTCTAAATTAAAAAATATAACTGCTATAATCTTACAATAAAGTTCTGAAATTTCGTTTACAAAAAGCATGCTTCTTGTATAAGATATTATGTTTGCAGTACAGCTGTTTTGTGATGCCTGCTTACACGTGACCATGTGTAAAGTTAAAATAATTTAATTATAACTTTGTAAACTTTTTAATTCCAATGTCTATAGCTTGTGAAACAATACCTTACTGAATTCGGATTAAGTTTAAGTCAGTTCGATCATCGTAATTTGATCCTAGTTTTTCCAGAACCATAAAGGTGTATAGTCCACCAGTTGAACATTGCAAGTTTTTAAAAACGGTTCCGTTCAACCGGCGAATTTGTTCTGTGTCGAAACTTATACAATAGGTGTTAATCTCGAATAGAGTTACCACCTGTACGAGGACATTACAATCTTTCTTGCAAAGTAAATTTCGCTATTTTCAGATAACATTTTCTTTGTTTGAACTGGTTCTAGTTCGCAATTTTTGTTTTCTGAATAAAAAAAAATCAAGTCGCAATTAAAAGTATATGGGAAAATCATTCTAAAACACTCTACTTGTGCTGATTGTTGTTTCTATATACTTGTGGTAAGTTTATCTCGTCTCTGTTGTTAGGATGGCTAGTCTCAACAGTGGTTCCTCGTACATATGAATTCCATAATAATTTCATGACCTACTCTGACGCATCAAATGCTTGTAGTGCTAGAGGAGGGAGTCTGGCCACGATCTATTACCTTGGTACTATACCAGAACTGGAATTCGACAAACAACCCGTATCGTAAGTACATGTCGTTGTTTAATCAAAGATCCATCTGCCCGAGACAAGGCAGATAGCATATCGGAATATCCCTTGGCCATTTCCGCACCGTTAATAATCTCGGGCGATGAGTGGGTCATTTTTTATGGCAATCACGGGAAGCTACTAGCATAGCTAGGTCCGCGAATAGCGTTTAGAATGTGCCTGAAGGCTAATAGTCCGCGAATCTGTGATTGTGCGATTAACATGGCATGAATATGCTATAAAGAACAAATATGTACCAAGAGTCTGCAAGTAAGTTTTGTATTATTATTAGTATTTACGAATAATAAAAATTAATGCGTTCCGACATTTTTAACTATGCGGCAACCACATTTAGAGTCAACCTCTGCCAACATCTCTAGCGCAAATATAGGCGAAAATATTGCATAGAAAACCAAATGAAACCAAAAGCATCCTAACTCTCTTGTCAGTGTTCAAGTTGTAAATGTCATATTTAGGACCAATTTAATTTTATCAAATACTCCAAGAAAGGGCAAAAAGAATAACTACCGCGTATGATAACAATAGAATGAATCTGTGTATTATGGTGACGTGGCATCAGATAGGTAAGGAAATCCCACTCGAAAGTCCTTGAATGTACTGTGGCATCACATCGGGCTTCATACGGTCGTAGCTATATTATGCTGGGCATTTTTGTCGCTCAGATAAACTGATAAATTAAATCTATGTTGTGTGAAGATTTTAAAGTTTCGATTTGATTTGGTTCAGAACATTATGTTAACGTAATCGTAGGAACGTACATCCTCCTTTGTCTAATCAGTGGCGCGGTATCACACACACCTACATCCTCCTTTTTCCAATCAGTGACGCTCTATTACACACACATACTTTGCACTTTGTCAACCAGTATATCACACTAAAGATGTCTTATGTGCTGTTTAAAATCTTTAATCATTATAATGAAAGACAGTTCTGTTTTATTCGTATTCTACTTACATATAACATATTATGTTGTCGCATGGTTGTTCGCTTCGTCCATGTCATAAATATGTGCATATCTATACAGGAGTACTCTATTCTGGATTGGGTTATCGGATCAGGGTGATAATAATTGGGTATGGAAGGATGGCAGTGCCCCAACTTGGTCAAATTGGGCCCCGACTGGGAGAAATAGTGGAGCCTGTGGGGCCGCCTCCCTCATTTATCAGTACTACTGGAGGAAAGAATATTGTCTGAAAGAACTACCATATGTCTGTGAATTCCAGTATGGTGAGTTACACTTTCATCAGACAATAACAACCGACAGTTTCAATGTTTTGGGTGAAAATAACAACAGGATAATAACAAATCCAAAAGACTTCAATTGTTATGCTTTGTTCTGACTCCATCGTAATATACCATTATGTATTAATGTATAATTAGTGTTAACAACATAAGTTATGCTTACTGCTCTCAGAGATCTGGAAAACACAAACCATTTCTAGTCGCCGATGCTGATGAAGTATTGTTATTGTGTGAACGACAGTCGTAAAGACATTCCACTTAAGGACGATTTTATTCAGTTCAATTGTTCAAAGGACGCATAAATTGGGTTACTGGCATAAAGACGGTTTCCCGGACAGTGTCTGTTATTATCACATCTTCACGTGCAGTTCCAGTTACCAGAGGAACCAAGCTTTATAATAGGAACTTCGTGGAACTTTATTAGCATATGCTGCCACATCTTCTTGAGGCAAGGCTGAAAGAAGATAGTGGCATTAAGCCTCCTTTCTTACCTTGCCTCCATAGGCGGTAAAACCTGCGTTAACTAGACACTACGACAGCTTTTTTCGGATGACCTCTCTTTGTCCCACCCAATCAGATTGGGGCTTTCTTAGAATAAGAAAGAGGTTGTCTAAACACAGGATGACAAGTAGGCTATATATGTAATATACATTATTATCGTAGTCCCATTACCGAGTCCTGACATCGTCACAGACGCGTTAATTGAAAGTGGCGCCACGCTTGCTTGCTGTAGACTTTGATGTGCAAGCGCATTTCTGATTGGCTGCTTGTTTCTACAATACTCCAATAAAATTGTTGTCACGTTTTTGTCTGAAATTGCAGCTGGAGTAGCCATGTGGAAGTCTCGTCTTATACATTTTGACCCTTGCAATAGGAAGATGATGCTGCCACTGGGTTCAACTCAAGGGCATAAGTTTCATTTTTGCAGTGACGTAAGAGAAGTTAGTTACCTATATGTCAAACTTTATATAATGAAGTTCGCGAAATACACGTGAAGTAAACTTACATATCGAAGGTAAATCCTAATTGCCCGTGTCGATGTTAATAATTTGTTTTATAAGCACATACAGAAGCTATAGTAGTGGATTATACAAGGTTATGTTGAAATCCAATTACTGCAGGGGGTCATTATTTATCAACACTCAATTGTGTAGCAAGCTTGATAACAGTGCTTGTTATACAGTGCAAAAAAAAAAGTCGATCGCTATATCCTTTTTATGAAGCAATATTACGCCGGTAATGACGTTTTTATTGTATTAACATGCATTATTGACTAATCCATTATTTTTTTCCAAACAGGTTCATGTAATTTTACTCGATTCCCCAAAAGCAGTATAGCTGGCCACAATAACAAAATGGAATTCAGTAAATCTGCCGAGGAATGTATGGTCATATGTGACGAGATCACAGAATTTACGTGCCGCTCATTTGAATACAACACAGACTTCCGGTATTGCCAGCTGAGCTCCGGAAACCGATGGACGCTGGTCGGGTACCTGCGCACGAACGACCCATCACATGATTACTACCACAGGCGATGTAATACAGGTATGGTGAATAAAATTATCAATACCGGAAATAAATAATGCAGGTATAATTACAGCAGCTGCTGATGATATAATCAACCTTACTACTAACATTATAGTGTGCTTTATACCTTGGTTTAGAATATTGACGTTAATTTATGTTACTGTTTGCTCTTCCTATAATATTATCACCCCTAACAGTCCGATATTCTTAAATACATGAAATACACACGCTGTGGGGGCTTAGTTTCTTTGTTTGTTTGTTTGACTGAATGGGTATTTTACTTATTTGACGACGGATTGTCCACTTCATATTATTTCTTGCGATTCCCGGAGTCACACCGTGTGACTCACTCATATACCTGATGGTCGACAGACCGACTCGAACCCATGGGCGGTATATCGTAGTAGAATTACTCAGGGTTGTGAGGGAAATTCCACTTGCCTTAGTGCTCTCAGAGCTAGGGACAAAATGAAGCCGGTTTTTTTTATGTATTTGTATCACGTCCTGCGATTGTCCTGTATTTGTCCTGTCTCGTCTGTCTTTGTTCCCAGTGGCGTCGAGGATGGTTTCCTTCACCCATTGGGCGTCCACGCCGTAATGTGAGTGAATTAACCCTAAGTACGGCGTTAAACCCCTATCAAACAGTCAAACGTATATAAATACACTAACATGAGGCTTGCTGAAATCTGCTTCCATAACGAGAGACATAAGAAATCGAGCAAAAATCCGTATTGAGTCTGGCCGGCTATACGGACGGACGGCCGGGGAAAACATGGTGAATCCATAAAAATAAAAAGCACAACTGCAGGTGATGGTGAAGGTGCCTAGTTTTCGAGTTCAGGTCCGAAAACGGATTGGTGCCTGTCAAACGGACGGATCTACACATATTTTTTTTAAAATGGTTAATCCATAATGGCGAATGTGCCTACCAAGTTTCTTAAAAATAGACCTCGTAGTTCTCTCCGGAATCTGATTAGGACCATCCGGGCGGACGCCGGCTGACCGGATTGCCCTAATCAGATGCCGGAGAGAGCTCGACAACTACAAGGTCTATCTTGCCCTTGCCATTAAACGAATATAAAAAGGAAACCATTTCACCTAATCACTGGAATTCCAAAATGCAGCTTTTATACAAATTGAACCGGAATAATTTCAACGCAACGTTCAACTGTTTTAACCCTGCATGGTAAACCATCGGTTAGATCTGCTTGTGAACTAAACAATCTGTTTGCTCATCAATCGTGTCTCCAGAATCTGATGGAGATATCTTTGCACTATGTAAATGAATGGAAAGAATTTAAAAAATATCTCGTCTCAATATAGATTAACTAGGAGTCACTCAGCAAACAAAACGTGGAAAAGTGTACCGCCATAGGATGAAATGATCACGTAACGGATTTTAATACTCGGATGACAACATCATGTGCACTACACTGAACAAGTATATTACGGTATACGTTAAAGGGTTATTAGGAAACACTTTATTCTCTTGAAAATAAAAATCTTTGTAATACGGACTGAAACTGTTCTTAGCTATCATTCGGTATTTGCTTTACTCTCATCTAATTCGAACTAAATTGGACGAACATATGAGTATTTGCATTTGGTCTGGAAACAAAATGCTTCATTACAATTGTGAAATAAATCATATTCTTGTCCTGTGTAGATCTACATAATCACTGGCAAGAGGCTTTATATAGGAAATGTTTCTCGTAACACCTTAACAGTTTATTGTATGCCCAAAAGATTTTTTTATGTTTTTCATGCATATCTATATTAGGTCCGGTATCAAGCTTATCTAGTTATGCTCCTACAGGGCCCTGATTCTGAATAGGACAAACACGCCTATTCTATAATTCATCTCCACAAAATAGGGGACCGGTCATTTTAGGGCAGTTGTCCGAGTAATCGATACGGCCCAAGTGTCAAACTCTCAAACATAAAAGCTTGATAGTACACATCAATCTCCTGCGCAGGAGGTACGTTTCGTTTTGTTTCCGGGCTCTCAGCATACCCCTCTCGGGTATCTCACCGTCAGAAAACCTGAAGAAACCATTTTAAACCCGTTTAACCATTTTAAAGTTATTATTTGACAGCAAATGGATAACCACATCTAAATATTATCAATGATAGTAATTCATGACAAAAAGTTTTCAGCACAAGAATCAAAGGGATTATGTTTGGAGATTATGACATTTTACATAGATATATTATCTGCACAACGTCAAACGTCATCACACTCTCAAAGTTCCTTTTGCGTTGATCATGTTATACAGAGTATATCGCTACATAGAACGTTAAACCCATCCAGTACCTTTGACGTCATTAATTACGCTATATAATCGAGTTTTTATGTGAAATAAAAAAGTAGTACCGAGCCCCACACAGAGGTGAATGCCAAGAGAGCTTATGGTAGAGATTGAATGCACATAAGTCCTTTCATTAAGGTAAAAATAACATTATGAATATTGTAATCGTCCTAAGAATTTGGATTGGATTGTTCCCAACAATCACGATTTATCATCTATTGTATTTCTTTTTTACCACTTTCTGTCAGGAAAAGAGAGGCGTGGTAGTTATGCGTGGGAAAGGGCAGTGTTTTAAACAATTATTTTAATTCAATTCTGTATGTGAACAGATTGCAGCCGTGGCTAGATACCAAAACAGTGTTGCATGATGGAAGTTGTTAATAATTTGTCAATACGTTCTGATTGAGGAGTTCTTGGCCAGCCATCTTTGGTCGGAAATTTTTTGTTTGAAAGACGACTCCATTGTATTTACTCTCATATTGTTCGTTATCGTACTACTGTTTCTTTATACCTCCAAAAGAGGGATGACATATGAAATGTTAAAATTTTACTGCCGGTTAGTTTAAAATAAAACATAATAGAACTTGTCATAGGATCCGCTCAGGCCGAAAAGCACAGTGTCAAATCGTGAATTTACCACGTGACCTGTACTAACAATCGCCATAGTGGCTGACAAAGCGTGACTATTTTAGGAGTATAATACGGTTTATAAATACCTTAATGATTTGATTATCCATGGTCAGCATGTGCGTGTCAACACTGCAATTTGCTAATGTATCAGCCATGCTTAAAATAATCCTCCTTCACATTAAAACTAATTTCCTGTGTAAACCAAACCTGCTAAAGTGTTGATGGATAGAAAAAAATCACGACCTATAGTTATTGATACCGAGAACAGATGAACCTCATGACGCAGGTCAAAGCGGAACAAAAACAAGACTTACTCAAGATTTTTACCTCAGGACCCAAATTTATTTTTAAAGAAATACTTACTCTGTCTTAAATAACTTTTTATGGTCCAAAGATTTTTCATTAGGCCTATGACATATATGATCTTTGACTTTATACGATCCATAATTCACAGGACTTCTCCACTTTTCACGTGATTACATAATTGATTATATAGTTCGGCGCTCTTCGCCAGCGTAGACGAATTTTACATCTGAAAGCTATAATCCGCGAACCCTCTCCAAGTAGGTTAAGAACCCCCCAAAAAGTTCACATTGGAAAATTCCGGTAGAGAGGAAATATGTATAAATATAAATGAGCATATTGAAATAACTTCGCAGAAAGAGGAATCGTTAGGCTGTTGAAATCATAAAAAAAGAACATATAAATCTTGTTCATCTTGGTTTCGAGCCAGAACTGATCGAAATTGGATAATACTACAGTAAATGGGGCAGAATGCTCAAATTACTGAAAATTGATTTTTTTTTTTTTTAAATTTAGCTACAAATGAGGTATTATAGTGCAAATAAAAGGAATAACACCCAATAATCTGTTCACCAACGTTAATTATTCTGTCGAATGTCCTATGGATGAACAATGGTTGATCTAGACCGGTAGACCAACTCTTCATGTTTGTTAATTCTGTAGTCACTAGTTAACGTGATCGAAACAAAATATGGAACCTCAAAAGTTATCTTGCATCGCAGAAAGTCTTAAATCGCGAAACGGTCTTCGATCAAATATAAATGTAAGTTCTGGACCGAATAAGTCTTACACATTTATATTGTATCAACAATTTCGTCATCTTGGATGAAATGAGTCTTTCTTGCGCAAATCTAATATTTTATTGTTTCATGGTAAATGTGAACAGAAAGTGTACTTCCTGGAGTCAAATATAGAAGTGTGGATTTTTTTCCTGCTTTGGTATGTCATAGACATATAGCAGAGTGGGTTGCTTTTTTTTCAGTAACGGTTTACTTCATAAACCAATTAGTTAAAAATGTTCCAGTTATAATTGACACTTACACAATCATAGACACTTTTAGAAATTGTGAAGCGATTTCTATTTTGGAAAACCAACCTTCCTCTAGTGCTAATTAAAACATTATTTTTATGATCCAAAGAAATAACACTTAACCAGAAGACCTGAAGTGGAGAAACCTCTCCAATGATCCGTTGCAAGTATTTAAATCAATTTTGGGGAGTTTCCTGAGGTCTTGCTGGACCACTTGGGCACGATATAGACAAAACTATATACTAGTAATCCCTTTTATCTAAAAATTACGTTTCATGATAAGTGAGAAAAACAATTTAAATTATATTACAGATTATTGAAATTGAGCGTTTAATTTAGTTTTCCTAGCTTATATTTCCTGAAGCAGGGTGTATGATAAGCGTGTGTCTTTTAGAAAGACAGATTCTTGTTCCGAATATTGTGCAGGTTGAAACCCCTCAGGGAATCGAACCCACGACTCTCATCACCTAGACCACTCAGTCACCCGGCCCTATATAAAAATAGAAGGCTAGTCAGCTGGAGTCTTGGTAGCGGACATTCAATTCCCCTCTGATAGGAGAGTGACAGAGCTCTGAAAGCTGAAAGCAACGAATATGTTGTGTATTTAAGAAAGAGAAGATTAACAGTTCTATTTTTGTAGAAGGCCGTGTGAGTGGTCTAGGTGGCCGGCATTTACTGCTGGCCATTCGGTGCCTTACTCTTCTGGCCCTGGGTTCGATTCCCGGACGGTTTTCAACCTGCAAAATTTTCTTAACTCGAATCTGTTCACAATAAGAAAGCGTTATCCCAAAATAACGAAAATACAGTCTGATGTATGTCTTAAAGACACCTAGACTCATCCATAAATACGTAATATCCGAAACCAAAAAAGATGTTGTCAGTCAGAATCATCCTTAACAAGCCTACACTCCTGTGGGCATGATGACTGCTGAAGTGTTCAATAAGTGCATGTGTTTGTATTTTAAACAATAGATGAAGAACTAAGAACATCTCCGTTGAATTCCAATATTTCCAATAAGAACAACTTCCCACAGTACTGCAGCCCCCTTATTGACGTGCTGTTCTCTTATCCAAGTGTCTTGGTCTATTGATATCCACTGAATATATTTACTGATTACGAATAACATCGTCAGCTTGTCTCCACCGGCATACTCAAATAGTCCTTACAGCATGTCATATACACTACATCTGCATCGCAGCAGTACTGCAACAATAGGTGCTCATTAGACGCGTACAATAACAATTTTTGTGTCTTTTAGATGTGGATATTAACAGTATTTTCGTTATTTTGGGAAAACGCATTCTCAGTTTGAACAGATTCTAGTTCAGAAACTTGCTGTTCGATGCCTAACTCTGAGGGTCGTGGGTTCGATTCCCGGACGGGTTTCAACTTTCAAAATTTCCAGAACTAAAATCTGTCCAAATTAAGGAAGCTTTATCTCAAAATAACGAAAATACGTACAATAACATGTATGTATTCTCATTAAAAGACTGATAGGTGTCTATAGACATAAGTTGTCGTTAAAATTGAACTTAAACGTTGTAAAACACAATAGAATGTCAAATTTCGTCCATTTATATGCCGCTGTCTAGTGACAGCTGGCCTAATTTGGGACGGGATTTTAAAATTCAAAGTGTCCATTTGTCTAGCATGTGTGACTTGGGAACACAAATCTATCGCCAGAACCGATACATCAACTAAACAATTAAATAATTGATTTGATTTCACACTTGATGGCATCTACAAAGTGGCAAGACGATGACTTTCCAGCAATAGCACCAGACCGTCACACGTTTTGAAGATAATCGCGCCAAAACAAATTTATCAATTATTTTTATTATGAAGAACTGATATTTCAAACTTGGTGTCTGTCTACTAGGGAGACGAAAGTACAGAATGCATTCAGATTTAGATATGTACAAAAAATAAAATGTCTCTTCAAAGTGCATGAATAGATAGAGCAGCAGGAGAGACATGGATCTTACTAGTGCCTGATATTGTCGTCATCTCCTCTCATGGCATGATAGGCTTGGATTTCAAACGTAACCGTTGTAGTTCTGAAAAAGAAGATTGTTGAACAAAAACAAAATATTTTCATTTCAAAATGGTTGTCACATCAGGTGACGTATGACGTCGATTTTTTAAATGAAAATTTTAATAATACGGGTCGTTAAAATGTTATCACACTTGTTTCAGTTTGTAGGATTAGTAGTTGTCTTGAAAGGAATAACCCCAATTGCTATAAGGCACGAACACCATACAATAATCCAAACAGTTAACTCTGCTAATATTGCAAAATCTTGACTGTTTGTTTGGTTTTGTGTTTATTTGATTTTTAAACCAAATATGAGGCATGGGCCATTTACAAGACAAATAATCCAAAATGATTCTCATTTGAAACAAGAATTTTGTTTTAATATTTGTTAAATTATTAAACCGCAAATTGATATATTGAAACGAGTATTTTGTACTACCGTTGCAATTGTGACGAAAATTGACTTTCCTTTGACTTTAAACTCATTGAAATGTCACGTTTGCGCACTTAAATCTATTGTGATAATGTTCTGTAAAGGCTTCCACAAAATATTAGACAGATATTTGTCTTGGTTAGGATTCTCTAATGAGAATAAGTGTTTCTTTCCGTTGACTTAAAACCTATTCAAATGTCATGTCAGCGAAACAAATCTATTTTTTACGTTTTAAAGCTTTCATTATTGCCAGGTAATTAGCCTGTTCTTCTGAATTGTTTCATAACTAAATCATACGGGATGACATGAATACTAGACAGTTAATTAGGGTTAAAAAAGGCAATCGATATGAACCTAAACGGGATTCCACTCGATTTCTCGGACTCAGAAGCCTAATTAAAAACTCACCTCGTCTAGCCCGCTGTAAGAGTCTGTGTGCACTGCCGATTATTGTTGCAGAGCGATGGTACTTTTAGAATTGAAATTTGCATATTCATTCAAGCCCGTGCATTGATGTAGGCTAGAAGCCATTTGGAATTCGTGCCGGGGATTATAGCGATAACAATCTCGCTTAATGAGCATTAAATTAAATGGAAATAAAACTGACGGTGGATGATGTTAATTGACACAGGGGAACACTTTAAAGAATCTCTATTGAGTATATGGTTTTGTGTTCGGTATCTGTTGTGTGGTACAATATATCTATTTTCTTGTTCATTAAACAGTTCAAAACAGAAGGTATTTTGGTCTGTTGATGGTAATTGCCTTGGCGACAAAATACCCATAGCACTGTTCGCCAGGGAATAGAAATCTGCTTTGGGTTTTATTGTTTGAGGGATGAAAATCAGGCCCTACTTTTCTGTGAACTATTAATATGCAATCTGGTTAAAACGATTTTTTATGGTTCTTTGAAAAATACGATGGTTCTAAATATGGAACCATTACAACAAAGGCAGTTCGTTAGCATTGGGGGAATGAAGGAGATATACTAGCTACAGTTGACAGATTCCATACAGAAGCATAAAGGGTTCCACTAGAGACATAATACTCAGAACCTTTAAATGGTTCTATCAGTGCCATTTTTCTAAGAGTATTATTAGCGCCCCTGTAGTTTGGTATATGATTTGAAGCTATTTATATTCGTCACAGAAATACAGAGTACATGGGTTCTGGTAGTAATCGAATAGTGAATGTGCTTGTTATTAAATTCTGCTGAAAACAGGGACCAACTGTCGAGGGGGCATGGCTTCCAGAGTTCCATATGAACCAAGAAATTACACTTTGTCTGTAACCTGATGGTCGTTCTCAATCAATTCAATAATTTGAACGCCAGCCGATGTACGTGTCCTTGTCGTAAGTTGCTTGTCATTAGTTGTCAGTATCCCCCTATATAAAAAATACTTTGCCATTTCTCCAATTGTTTCTCCGACAAAAAGTACAAGTTAAGAATATTTTTTGTATGGTTTCGATTCCCGGACGGGAATGCAAAATTTTCTGAACTGGAATATGTTCAAACTTAGAAAGTGTTATCCCAAAATAACGAAAATACAAGAACAAGTTAAGCTTGTCGACGTTAATCCCTGACGGGTTTTATGGCGATTCATCTTTGACTCAACTAGCCATGAGACTCTGGCATTTGTGTATCGATTAACTTAATCTTGAAATATGACGTTTTTCGAGGAAACTGAGTAATCGTTCTTCGTATTCTCCGGCTGATACAATATCTTGTAAAATACACTTCAACAAAATAAACGTCAATTTTTAACGATAAACTCATACAAAACTTTCTCAGATCATTTTCTCTTTTATATTGATAAAATTGTGGGAAAAGGCTCCCTGATATTCTGATATTTGGTCATTTGGTTAACCAAATTACCAGATCGTCCACATCCGAAGTCTGTAGACGATCCGCTCCAGTCGACATCTCTGAACCAATGTTACGTAGACCTATATGAGAATGACTGACGCTCTTTGACTTACAAGACCGCTTGGAACTTTAAGGGGGAAATAAAATCTAGCCTCTGCCGAATTAGTCGTCGCCCATTGGTTTCTTGTGCATTGAACAGAGGTCAAAAGATCTACGCCTCGTTAAGCCCTGAAGGCGTGCTTAATTTACTCTACTTTGTGCTTAATTTACTCTACTTTGTGCTTAATTTACTCTACTTTGTGCTTAATTTACTCTACTTTGTGCTTAATTTGATTCAGCACTTTTATCACATATTTGTTTCTAAATTATAATTGTTAAGACTTTACAAGCACTTGTTTCAATACATTTACACTTTTTCGTTTCTTTAGGTGTATTTATACCGTTTGAATCATCAAGTATTGTTCCCTCATCAAGTAAGTATACAATAAATCGGGGTAAATTAGCCTCTGTGTTTATGGTAGAATTTGTGTAAGCGAATCGCCCAAGCTCAATAAAATCCGATTAACATTGCTTTTGTCAAAAGGTTATCGTATTTTGAAAAGCTAAAACAGTTTAAATTTAAAGTTTCTTCCAGAAAATAATACAACGAGTATATAGCATCCGCTTTGAGATTTTGAACGGCGAAATTTCCGCCATAAAATGTTGGTATCTACTTTTATCTTGCAATGTTCTCGGTAACCATGAATTGTAGCAGACATGTAAGCAAGCAGGAGATGTGTTGCCTTTAACGTTTCTTAACAAGGCAACGAAAACTTGCGCTTTAACTATATAACAGAGAAATCCGCAGGCCCTCGTGAGTTGTGAATTCCAATTTTGACCTTATTTCACTTGGCTCGTAAAATAAAAAGACATATTTTAGGCAACAGAATTTCTTTAATTTATGAACAGACTTGAATACCAGCTAAGATCGTAGCAAACCAAATCTATTAACAAAAGTTGAGTGTCAGGGACTTAAAATATCTCGGTTAAACGCTGTGTGAAGTTGAAGTAATTTATGATTTGGGTAATGTGATTTCTTTCAGCCATGATTCCTTCACCAACTCCAAGTTCTTCGAGTCTGGAAATTAGCTCATCCCCTGTGTTTACATCCGTGGAGGTGGTCACCAGTTTCTATGTAACACCCACTCGTAAGTTAAACTAAAGCAAATCCCTGAATGCATTTGTTCTTATTACATTAACTAATGGAACTAATTTACTTATTGAGCTGGATGACTAACATTTATAAGCATCGCTGAAAAAGCTTGAGCCAGAATGGCTGACACGACTTTCAGTTATTCCGATACTGAAAGTGAATAATGTACACTCTTTGGAAAATATGTCTCTTAAGGAAGCCTTTCAGGTTCGTCAGTCATGGCTCTGGTGGAACCCTTTATGGTTCTACATGAAACACTCACAACAACTGTTGAGAGTATTTCTCTCTTTCTTCTTATGAAAGGACCGTTTTGTCGTAATGGTTCCATATAGAACCATCCTCTTTTATAAACAACTCCTAAGAACCATTATTTCTGAGAGTGTATATAAATATATAAACGTTGAGGAAAATATGAGAAAAACATACTTTCTGCTGATATATGTGATAACTGTCAACAGAGAAATGTTACCGAAGTTTAATTAAATGTTTACTATATATTTGTTTCTTACTTTCAGCTGTATGGGACATTTCCTCAAGTAAACTGCTTATTTGTACTGAGTATACAGAGGAGTATTACACTAGCGTGATACTTCCGTCCACTTCAATAGAGTATGTTTCCGCCACCACGCTAGCTCCCGTCCAAAAAGCTATTGTTCAATTAGAAAAAACTTTTCAGGTTGCAAAGGAGAATGCTCGTCGGAAAACCAAAGTTAGTGTACCTGACGCCCGACCGTCTGCCCAGACTGTGGGGTATGCCGCTGGGGCCATAATGTTCGGCCTTCTTGGGGCCCTCATCTTAGTTGATTTAGTGTCTCTATTCAAAGATTTGGAAATAATGAAACGGAATTTACGCGCACGTCGCTCCAGAAAACCAACAAAAGTAGTTCTGACTTTTGACAAAAAAGCCTACACTCAAAACGTGAACGGTGCAAAGGAGTCCGACAAATACATGGGAAATTCGGAACCGATGGAATCTATGGACAAGAGTTCGGAACCAGAACCCGACTACGATCGGCCACCTTCCGAAGTATTCGACCGACCCCGTATCCCTAGGCCGCGAATGTTCGGTCGTCCAACGATAAGTGATCAAGCGTTTTCATTCACACTTCGGCAAGCAACAGAGAATTTGTACGAAGTCCCGAATAATGTTTCATCGAATTCGACATCACATAATTCAGACGTTGTACCAAAGAACGACCAAGAAACGAGCAGTTAGGTATCATGTGTTGAAGACAAAATAGGGAGAGGAGAGAAAGAGGGTGGGGGGGTGAAACTTATTGTGTTTTCAAAGTGACCAAGAAAATTGGAGGAAACATTGTTTTGGGGTGTATCATAAAAATTATTTGGTATTAGCCTATTCGTGGAATTCATAGCAGCACGATATGTCAGTGCTTAAAAATATGACCACCTTAATCTGTTTGGGATAGCACACACTTAATAGTATCATGGTAGAGACAATCGCGTTAATTAATTTTCCGGCCGTGCACATTCACTGCAGGATTGGACTATGGCGGTTGCCATTTTCATACTCGAAGATAGTCATGCTCCGTCACGTTATTTAAATACACGGCCTTAAAATCACTTTTTGTGTCAAATCTGTAAGCCGTTGTGTGAACGATTACTGACGTAAATCAAGCAGAAGTGTGAAACCAGGCATTGTGACTAGACCAGTGTACATTGTTAGAAAATGAAGAATCATCGAAGAACATGAATTTGATTTGGATTCATGGGTAAATCTTGCTAAAGCTCAATGACGTGTATATAAGTCACTGCTAAAGCCGGTTGGCTGGCGTTGTTTACCCCCTGACTTTATTATAATAGTCTGCGATTCGTTTTCCGTGTGCGAAATTCCGATTTTCTATTTCTATACTGCGTGTCAAATATTATATTTACCCATAAAGCGTCAGTAGATTCTGACATTCAAACTGCGCGAAACGAACGAAATCCCCCATTTCTTGCGCAATGAGTCATATGGCACTATGAAAGTCCTCTGAAAGTCACAATGCCGTTAGGACTGGGTAATGGCTGGTTTCATACTTCTGCTCGAAAGATTTCTGATGATTATCAAAGGGCGCCCTTCATATATACCTTATCATCATACTTTGACTGTTTGACTGATGCTGTGTTAAAAGAAGGCGCAATTTAAAAACACCCTAATGTACTTAATATCACATTTGGTGTAGTTTCGAAGCGTCAAATAAATGAACCAATCTCATCCCAAAATGATCATCATACAAACTCTGCATGGTGTAAATTAATTTGTTTTTGTTACAAAAAAGGCTCCATGAAAAGATAATCATAATACATTTAAAAGAAAGAATTATCTAATTATTTCTTTTATTTCCAGCTTTCCTTGAGTGTGTTACCTAATATATAGTAGCCGCGACCGAGTGTATACAGTTTGGTAAACAAGTTTTCAAACATTTTTTACTCCTACTTGTCTTAATTTCTGTTCAATAAAATTCATCTGTTCATCTTCTTGGTCCATCATGGGTTGTAAAGTAGAGTAGCTTGGAAAAAACTCTTGGTTGGGGAAGATGCCGTGTATTTAGCTGACACGGTTAAGTATAAGCAATACACACGAGATTTGTTTCCCCTCCTTTAGTTTTTACATGTAGAATTGTGGCAACTTCCCTCGAGCCAAGTGTGACAAATACAGCTGCTCTAACGACTATACTGTCCCGATAATGCCTCAAGTCTAACTCATCATAGCGGTTGTTATAGGAGTAATCTTCTTCGTATTATAGTTGATTAGGATGAACGTTGTCAGGGTAGTAAAGATCAGACCAGTTGAGGTCATTCGTACTAGTTGGTTAGGATGAACTTGTCGTCAGAGTAGTAAACATCAGACCAGTTGTCGTCACTCGGACTAGTTGGTTTGGATGAACTTGTCGCTAGAGTAGTAAACATCAGAGCAGTTGTCGTCGGAGTAATCTTCTTCGGACTAGTTGCATGGTTAGGAGAAACTTGTCGTCAGATTGTTAAATATCAGAGCAGTTGTCTTCAGTAGGCAAATTAGAAGGCAAAAATTCCCCGAAGGCGCACGGACAGTCATTGGAAGACACAGAGTCATCAGAAGAGACTAAAGGAGTAGGCCTATAATTTACATCCGACTGATGATAATGGATCAAATCGCTCTGTGCGCGAATTGATGAATAAAACCTATTTATTCATAGTTGTCTTTAACTCGAATAGAAAAGACTTATAACCGTTTTGTAGTGTAATCATCAAATACCATCTAGTTTTGTAGTGTAATCATCAAATACCCTCTAGTTTTGTAGTGTAATCATCAAATACCATCTAGTTTTCCAACGCAGATTGTATCTTTGGGACAAAACCGCGCCAAAACGTTCTTCCCAGGAAGCCCCTTTACGGATCTCTATTCTTAGCCACAGTTACAGAAAAAGCCAACAACTTAAAAATGTCTAATGTGGTTCAACATAAAATGAAACAAACTTTTGCTTCAAGAATAATTCCATTGCTAGTATTTTTTTTTAATTTAATTAATTTGAAGGTGTATGCCATCCTAAGATATAACGTCCCGGCCTATTTATACAGTTGTAAGTTACCTTAAGATGAACGGACAAGTTACTGTAACTATCAGCTTATCTGTTTATCAGCTAATATATGATTTTTTTGGCAACGATCATAGTATACTCGAGGTATTATGAGCGAAAACTAAGGGGCGTAACTCTATCGTTACTAACATATATATAGTTACAAAGTTGTCTCCCTTATATTGACTATTGAGACGGTATAAATAGGGTAAAGACAACGAAACCCCAATTGCAAATATGGATATCCGGCGTCCAGAAAAATAAATTTTTAAGAAATATATAGTAGACGGTTTTGGATACCTAAAAACGCCACTCTAAGAAGAACGATAAATTACAAGCAGGGCAACTTAACTATAACAAGACAAGTAAGATAATATGACCGAGCCTGGAACCAAAATACAAATTATTTTTTTTAATTCCGGACAATTGGCAACTTAACTATATATTAAGAAAGACTGATCTTGCGTTACAACTTCCAGCCACCAAGCAGACTTAGCACGTCAAACAACCGAACATTTTGCTTATGAGTGCAGACCAAAATAAAAAAAGAAAGGCTCGAACAAACCAGGAAACACATTCGAAATTGGTGCACTTAGTTTTGGAATGAAGAGAGATAACAATGGGTAGCTGTTAATCTGTGCACGACATATAAAAAAAGAAGTTGGAAGCAAAAATCTCAGAAGCTGGCCTTTAGTTTTAGGAACTTGGAATACCGATGCCGTCCTTGATGTCATGGAAGTTTGATGTGCTCAGATTTATTGGAAGCTGAAAGTTGAAATACCTGTAACCGAGATAGTAGCGAGTTTCCCTAATTAAAGAGAACACAGTACTAGGCTTCTAGTTTGAATGTGTCATTTATTACTACCAGAAAAATCAACACATCTCATGCTTAAAAATGACTAGAAAATAATAATCCATTTGACCCAGTTCATGCGCAGAGCAAAACACTTAACAGGACATCTCTTGGCACCAGAAGTTACCTTATTGAACAATATATATGGTTACAGACTAAATTAATAACTGTCCTATATCCAAAAGTGTGCTTACAGTGCTTTATACTCAACGGTAACTATGTCTCATTATTACAGGCCTAGGATGATTACAAATACAAAATACTATAGAACAGAGTGCAATAAAATAGTGCACCAGAAAAACAGTGGCTTCACCCTAAATGGAAGGCGGCAATTGGTGAGCCTACAATAATAAAATCAACAATCAAAAGCATGATTAGTATCAAAACAATGACTCGATTACGTTGAAACAGAATTGTTATGTAATGTGTATGTGTGGCGTGCATTCGAACTGATGAAGTTATATGTGCGGAGTTCAATTAAACTAAACAAATATATGTACGAAACGTGAAAATGAAACTAATTAATTAAGAACTTAACTATATTAAAGCATAATACATGCACTGGCTAATAACACCAACTTGCTTAGTAACGCCATTCTCACAATACAGGCTATACGCACCAATATAACGTTCTGCTGTTATTACGCAATATGGTTACAATCAAGAAAGGACATCACATGCTAACATCGGACATGTTAACTGGTAACCGGTCAACTGGTGGAACATAATTAAAGCTAAAACTAATTAACCTAGCCCTTATAATAAACATAACTATTTTATACGATTCATCATGCACATGATATACTACTTGTATAATCAGCACCAAAACATATTAATAACAAAACCAGCCTAAGTTTAGTGTTTACCTTCCACGGTATATGTAACAGAACGGTAACAGGTAGGCCTAATGCACAGATCATCTGGCTACTCCCTCACTAACCGTGTATCACAGGCATACGCACAACTGTTAAACGAAATGACATACAAAGTGAGTAAAATGAAATTAATATAAGAATGTGAGGTTATTCGAAAACAAATCTAAACTAACATGTGATTACATTATACAGAATTATGTATGCTTTGCGCATAATTAATAGCATTTAGCTCACAACCACGATATATATTCATTTGAACCATTTGAGTCACATTTGAGTACTAGCCAGTATGCTACAATACATCATTAACCAGTATGCTACAGTACCTTATTAATACACGGCATCAGTAAACTTATATCTGCATTTTACCATATAATGTTTTATAACACTGATATTAACAATATTC
>JAVFBX010222164.1:0-11302 GCA_034783855.1 Mopalia kennerleyi | reverse complement strand
AAATACTGAGGACTATCTGAAATTCAGTTCGATAAAGATGTCATATTATTTACACTTGACGTAAAATCTATGAACACAGATATCGACATTGAGGCAGGACTTCGTTTGGTTAAAGTAAATTTAGCCCGGTATCCGGTCTCCGTCGTCCAACAACTGAGATATTAAAACTGGTGGAACTCAGCTTGAAATTAAATGATTTCAAGTTCAATGCCGACATAGACCAATAACTAAATGGTTGTGCTATGGGTAAGAGGTTTAGCCATAACCTTGCTTCCATTTTTGTGGCAGAGTGGGAACATGAAGTCCTTGGAAAGTGTGCTAAGCAGCCCCTGTTTTATTAGATATTCGGATGACATATTTATACACTGGCAGCATTCCGGAGATGATCTTGATATCTTCATTGCCACTCTTAATCAGTATGATCCTAACATAAAACCCCAACCCACTATTAACTTTGATAGCGTAGAATTTGTAGATATTACGGTACACAAGAGTCCTAATTTACATACAGTATTGTCTATGGATTTTAAGGTGTTCTTTAAGCCTACTGATACCCACCAACTACTTCATGCTTAATCCTTTCATCCTCCACATACCTTCAGGGGAATTATTAAATCACAAATAATAAGGTTTCACAGAAATTACAGCACTCTTGCTACTATCAATCAGGCTTGTTATGTTGTCTTTACAGTCCTTATCCCAAGAGGATAGTCTAGATGACTTCTTTATTGAGCAACAAACTAGATATGTTTGTTATTTGGAAGACAGTATAGTGATTCAGAAAATGTGGTATACGTTAAAGTTTGTACGAACTGTCTGAAACAATGTGTTGGTGAAACCAAAAATCCCCTTCGGCTAAGAGCCAACAATCATTTGAGCTCCATTAGGTCAAACCTCATGTCCCCAATAGCTGAACATTTCTCTCTCCTTGGTCATTCGGATAAAGACCATTTTCAGCATGCTGCTTGAAAATCAAAAAGTCTTCCCTCTGAAGAAGAAACCAAACAGAAACGCTTAGAAAGAGAGGCATATTGGATTCAAACTATTGAAAGTTTGTAACCACTGCGTGTTACACGTTACTATATGATATTTGTTCAAGTTATAACTTCCGTATTAAGGCCTTGATGAATTTGTCTCTCTATATATTATTTATTAAATAACCGTCAACGTATGTAAATGTTTGGCAGACATCAGTTTTCAGAAATCATCGACTATCTTTTTTCTGCGAGTAACCACCTGTTTCCTTGCTAAATGCCATCAGTCAAGATTATAATCTATTTAAGCAAAGTTGGACATGCGTCAACATTCTGATCACATTTGGCATTTAAATGTTTCGTGATACAGGAGCGGATATTAACATATAAGAAGGAAATGGCTTCAGCATTGGTGTCTTTGTTTTACATAGCACTTCGGGAATAAAATAAGTGTATGTTGCATTGCTCACTGTTAGGAGCAAACCATAGCATGGACAAGGAACACACAGTGTAATCAATTGCGACTAGTTAAACACACTGACTATTTAAAACAGCACAACAAATGAGCAAAACGGTGTACGAAGCACAAGCGATTAAACGTGATTGGAAACTCGATTATTGTAACTTGACCGTTGTCTATTATCTTCCTAATGTTTAGCCATGTACTTTATGCAACTTAACGTATTTGTCTACAGTCGTTTACTATAGTCTAATAATACCACACTTAATTGTCGAGAAATTTAACCATGTACTTTATTCTACTTAACGCATTTGGCTAGGTGTTAAGTCATGTACTTCACTCCGTTTAATGTCTTGCTGGACCCCTTGGGCTTAAACTGAATCAACTTGTTTTTATCACTTGGATAAAAGGTTAGGTATCCAAACTATATGTTGGTGAAAAACATAATTTGTAATTCTATTTAAAAACAGCTAAAAATTGAACCTACGGTTTACTTTCTCCTCGATCATATCCAAGTGGCAAAACTTTAATTGTCTATTTCTGGCGTCAGTTTAAAGCAGACCATACATTTTCCATGGCGTATTTCTTGAAAACAACCTCATGTTCGTAATTTCACACTTATACCATTGGAAAGAGCATAGTGCGATTAAGTAAACGGTACCACATTTTTTAGAAGTTCGCCGGTGATTTTTTAATGTGTTTTGAAAGATGTATTTTACATTTTTATAAGACCTTCCAAGGTGAGAAAGACAAAAATTCCCCTTTGATCGATCTAATCCATTTTTTTTAAATGAGGCACCGTTTACTAATTCAATTAATGACCATACTACTCGGTCAAGTGATCTATTGAGTCTTATCGTTATTTCACTTCAAGAAATAAACCTTGAAAGATGCAATCTATTTGTTCTGTTGACATTACCTCATTCTGGAATATTTTAAGAAATAATAATTATATTTTAACCACATTCTCAAATATGTTATCCTGAGTATTCAAGCTTTCTAAAAAATATACATATGTATGGTTCAGTAGAATACAGCAGGTGTTCTGAAAATCGACCAATTTGGTCCAGCAACACCTTTACACAATTGCCGTGATGTTAAACCATATACTTATGTCTACTAATTAACACAAGTGTGTGGATGTTAACCAAGTATATAAATCTATGTTACACACGTGGCTTGATGTGTAACCTTAAGGCGATGCTGTCATACCGCTAAGCTGGCGCATCAAAGAAATATTGATATATGTTGCACCTTCGCTGACGAATTGGCGATATCAGGTCAATGTCGCACTTTAGCTCCCTCGGTCCTATATAACTACGATTGACGCGAAGATCAGGAGGATCAGCACTCCTGTACGTTTACCACTGAGCCATGGTCGATGGCCTCTTCCCCGAGGAAAACATACTAACGTCTATATTGCGAACTATGTCACATATTAGCACACTTACAATAACAGTTAAAATACAGATTCAATAACTGTAATGGTTGAATTAATTGAGCATTTAGTGTGCCGGCTACACGTGGTTGAATAACGTTTTTATGCGGTATGCCGACTACACGTGGTTGAATAACGTTTTCATGTAGGCCTAGTATGCCGACTACACGTGTTTGAATTACGTTTGCCTGTATTATACCGACTACACGTGGTTGAATTACGTTTGCCTGTATTATACCGACTACACGTGGTTGCATTGCGTTTGCATGTAGCATGCCGACTACACGCGATTGCATTGCGCTTGCATGTAGTATGCCGACTACATGTGGTTGAATTACGTTTGCCTGTATTATGCCGACTACACGTGGTTGAATTACGTTTGCCTGTATTATACAAACTACACGTGGTTGCATTGCGTTTGCATGTAGTATGCCGACTACACGTGATTGCATTGCGTTTGCATGTAGTATGCCGACTACACGTGGTTGAATAAAGTTTGCATGTATTATGCCGACTGCACGATTATGACTTTTGCTTTCACAAGAACGGTTCCAATCTCGTGTCTTTGAGTTTCTCACTCTCAGAGCAGATGTGCCAGCCATCTTGGACGTGCGCTGTCTGGGCAACAGCATATAGTTGTAATGTTTATGACTGGAAAAACTACAATGCCCCTTAAAATTGTTTAGGTGGATTTATACTCATTTTTGTTTTTTGTTTGTTTATTTGTTTGTTTGATTGGTGTTTAACGTCGTACTCAAGGGTATGTCACTTGAATGACGACGGATTGTCCACTTCACAATGTTCCTTGCCTGAGGGTCGATAGACGGACTCGATCCTGGGACCGTTTCAATCGAAGTAGGCTTAAGTAAGCGCGCTCGCTAACCACTAACCGGGCTACTCATTTTTTAAAACATGTCATAATACATTGGTCCTGAATAAAGTGAATATATTTTGTTTGGGGATACATTTGTTTCGTTTGGTGTATGATAAGTGTAGGATGCCGCACACAAACCCACTTATTCGATGCTTCCACCAAGACCCAATACCTACAAGCACCTGTCCCACATAACATGTTTAGATCGCAGCCAATGATACACTAGATTACAATACATAACTGAGTTAAGCGTGGGAATGGCTGTGCAGTTTAAACAAGACAATAGGATGTCTTCATGCTTTATCGTATTATAAATCTTATCAAAGGGGCTTGATATATTAACACATATGATGGCATATTGAAAATGCAGAAGAAATAACACGTATGTGTGTTTGCTCGCTTTATCAATTTAATTGCCAACAACAATCAGAACTGCAGTTTCGAGTTATAATGTAGCGACAATAGGGTGTCATCCCTTACAAACTTGACAAGAAACGGCAACTATCAGCCTATACGATAATATTGCGGATTGTCGTTTTTACAGAAACATTATTGTTTAAAATGTTGAATGAGTCTCGAGTATCTGATACAATATATGGAATGAGAATTGAAATAACATTATTGGCGCTTGGGGTCATTAGAACTGTTGTGCGATTGCTTTACATTAATTTAGCACACTAAATTATTTTTTTAAGCAACAGTCACCTTATAATTTTGATTTACTGTGTATTTGCTATATATGCCGTTACTGCTTTTACGCAGCTTTAATTTGGATTTAAGGTATTGGCCATATTAGCTCTCGATATGCCGATACATAATAAACGATTGAAAACCCGGCACGACACACATCGTCACGAGATAATGTTACATGCATAATGGACATGCTCTATATTGCCAGGAACTCATCTTCTCTAGACAAGGGTTTTATATCCGAGTAACTCCCCATTACAACCCTTGTCGGAAAACTCGGGTACAACGAGTGTATCAGCTAAGCCACCTGGCGGATAAACTCGTACTCCAGTTTTGACAGTTTGTTTAACGGATATAAAACCCTTGTCTAGAGAAGATGCCAGGAACTAGGCACTGGCCACATTTACTGCAGCGTGTTTCTTTTTCTATGAAGATAATAAAACCACTTCGCCTTTTCCGTACATCATTGCGGATGAATACTTTGGACAAACGACTGGCTGCTGGAAACGATAAACATATCAGCCAGAGAGTGAACATTCCCTAGCGCCCTGCCATAAAGTAACAAAATGAGAATTGACCAGGGAAAATGACTCAGCTACAGACAAACCCACATGACAGTTATTAATTCCAGGCAAAGTTAAAGATTGCTCAGCCAGTAAGTCTGTCGGTACCCCCAAGTGGTCCGGCACCCACGCAAGACATACATTGGTATTTTATAGGACAGTGAGGTAATTGTTAATAATATTTTACATAAAACTGGGCATTTACAGGAAAAGTTTAAGTTTCAATGGCTTGAAGGGCACTAAGACAATCGACAAAAAAAATTACTGCTCGTTTGGATGTAAAATCATTAAACCAGTTAAGAGCGTTTAGCACTTCAACTAGATGAGCATTAAAAACGGAAACTGTATTAGAAATTCTTTTGAATGAATAATATATTAACTCCGGGACATATAAAAAAAACTACAGCTTCCCCAGTGTGTGGAGATCTCGGTGCGAACATAACATTCTGCAAGACTTTGTGCTGGCCTGAGACAATATAATCATTTACACAAGATTTAATGCCGTTAACAAAGTCTTTCTTTTAAACGTATGCAATCAAAGACAGTGAAATATTTGGCATGTATAATTTACATGTAGGAAATTGCTGAACGAACGGTTTGTGAAGGTTATGACAGAGAGGAAATAAGGTTAATAATCTGAAAAACTGCTCTAGACGGGACTAATGATGTTGTTTCCCCCCCATCATGACAGTAGGGCTGTAATCAGGCAGATGCAGATGTATTAGATGAGACGCATATTTTAAAACCAAACTTTAAGATACGCATTTGACAAGGAATATCCAAGTGGAATTTTCTACATACAATCTGTAACATACACAAAGACTTGGATCCCTTCACTCGTTCACAACATATGCGAATCTATTTTGTATTAAACAGTTGTGTTGGCCGAGTCAAACGTCTTGCAACAACTTGTAAATGATAAACAAGCAGTTTCTGTTGTCACCCCACGACGTAGCTGTTCTGCATTTCATTCAGTTAACCCTTTTCCGTTAACCATCTAATTATTTTTATCAAAAATACATCTTTAAGTTTATAAGTATTTACAGGGTAGTAGTCGCGCGCCGGGGACCCAGGGAAGTATTCTTTCAGTGAATGCTACTACATCTGATTATACCGCCGACAACCTAAATCAAAATACTTATTCAACGCTGAGATCTTTTAACGGGTTTCTTGTACATATTTAACATCGATGATAAAAATCTGACTGCTATACCAAATTGCTGTGTCATTTGGGAACAGAAAGCATGGTAATTTATTACTGAAAGTGGATAGTAGGTCGTTGATCATAATGTAAAAGGGTATAGGGGGAATTGCACTACCTTGTGGGACACCATTATTAACATTTACCAATGCAAAAAATTGTTACCACAACTTCTCACCCATTCCAACATCATTCCGTCAACACGCATTCGTTTTAATTTAATGAGCAGCTCCTCTCTCCTAAACCATGTTGTACGCTTTCTCAATGCCCAAGAGCCCATTCACTTTATACTCTGTATTAGCATTGGAGTCATTTTGATGGCAGTTTCCAGCGCCACAGCATTATATGTGGTACTCCTACTCATATTAAAACTGCTTTGAAAAGCGGATAACAGACTATACTTATATAGATACAACATCAGACCATTGTTAACCATGTGCTGCAGTCAGAGTAATATGACGTTGATAAGAGGTATCGTTATCCGTTTTAATTATAAATGCAATTATGGCTCTTCGTAGGCAGCTGGGAGACGCTTCTGGGATCAAACATGAGTTATTTGGAGACGTTCAAGGTTAGAGTAAACGAAGTATTGTATCATGCTCTATGTAACACCGTTCGCCCCTGTAGGGATCTAGGGCCTGCTGCGATTCAAACATGGAGAATTCTTCATTCATAGGTAGATCATTAAATGCTATGTTTACAAATGCTATGTTAACAGATATGAAGGAATCACTGTGTCTTTCATTGCTTCTTTGAGAGCCAACAAGTTATCAACACAAATGTCATCACTGCTCCACGAGATAAATCATTCATCAAAACTTCACATATATTGGTGTAAAAAATACATAAATTATCATTTTTGAAAGTCGGCATTTTGATGCGGTTGGTTTTACCCGAGATTACCATAATCTGCTATTACCGGAATAGAAGAGGAAACTTTGGAACAGTAATTCCTCTAACTGGCTCTACAGGCAGATTTAATAGCCCATTCAGCTGTTGCTTTCTACCTTTTAAATAGTTTGATATCTTCGTACAGACGTACAGACGTGTACGTCTAGCTTTATTTTTGCTTCTTTGTATATAAGAGATTGGTAGGGAGTGCACCAAGGAACTGGCGACGTGTGAGAGTACATGTTTGTTTGATGTCTCTAGCTGAATTAACACCAAAAATTCAGTTTTCGTTAAACAAATCAACATCAGTCCCACTGATGAGTTTCATTAAGTTGAGTAAACTTATAACTCTAATAAAAGATACATTGTGATTCAATATTTCGATTTATTTTAAATTGAATCACCATGTATCCATGTGTATCTTTAATTGGAGTTGAAAGTTAATTCTACTAAATCAACATCGTTGCAGGATACCTCAAGAGAAATGCATTTCCTGCAACCCTTAGAAAAAAGAAGCCAGTTAGCCATCTTAACTTTCCATCTTGGAGAACTATTAGTATCATTTTATACCGGCAACACCCGAATGTCACAAAATAGGGAAATAATCCCTAAGCAATAATGACTCACTCTCTACTTCCCAGGGTAAGATCAGTGCAAGATAAACTTCCGGTGTGAGCATTGCATGTATTTCCGGATTCATCTTTAAGACAAACAAATTCATTACTAGTAAGCAATTCCCCAGTAATAATCAGAGCGATTGCTATTCCAGAGAGTGTGATGTGAGTTAAAGTCACCACAATAGACTGTAGAATCCAAACGTAATGTTGGAAGTATTTCAAACTCATTAGGGTATTATTTATGATTATACATGTTAAAGATACTTACAGTTTTATTATTTTCGCAGGTTACCTTTGCACATTCTGTCTTGATGGAAGTGTACACCGGTAGATACATAATATTATGAGCATTACTATATTTGACTCAAACCGCCAGTCCTGCCAGGTTTCCATATCTATCCGACCTGATGACATCCAACATAGCCGGGCATGGTATAAGCGAAATGGGGCTTAAGCAAAGTCTCCTTGAGACATATAAGATCGGAATAATTTCAAGGTTACTATTAAACATAGTACTTACATTCCTGACCGTGCGGAATCAAACTACGGATATCTCTGTGCAATATGGAGAAACCCAGTAGTAAATAAGATAAACATTAATATACATTCCCATTTTCGTCATACTGGGCTTCTACCATATGGATTAGAAAATCTTGTCTAATGATACCAGAACCAAAATATTTACCGGCACATCAACCGACGAGCGTTATAATAACTTGGTTTTTCGATTGTTTCAAACATGTGAAGAAGATTTCCACAATGAAACCAATAGGTTAGCTAAGCTTTTGCCCACAATTGAACTTATCTGAGTTTGGCTTGATTCCTGAGTAACTTGATTGCTATTTGACATAGCCTGCTGTGGTGCTGTTCTGTAACCATTGTAGGTAGGGTAGCTCGAAATAGTGTTGTCAGACACAGCTGTAGGTATGAGAGCCAAATTATCTTTCACAACTTTGACAGCATCTTAGTTAGATTGGTCAGATCGTTTCGTAACACATCATTAACCATACGTAATAGATAAGGACCCGCCACAATTACAACAGACTGTATCTTTAATATGCCAATTTACAAAGCTATGCTCTCAACCGCAGCGGACACAACGGACTTTTGATCAGAAAGGATGCGACAACGTGTCCAAAACGAGAGCCTTTAAATCAGCGGGATACAAGATGAATGTATTGTTTGACTTTAGACACCTGACAACCCAGAGTCACATTGGCAAGCAATGGCTGGGAACTGCATGACAGTAAAACGCCTCTGATTGGAGTTGTATCTCTTCCAGAAGTTATTCTTTGAACAGAGGATACTTAACGTGTTTTTTTTCCAAGAAATTTTAATAGATAATTCTCTGTGATATCGTCCAGCTAAATACCCCGACTGGACTAACCAGCCTTCCCGTTTAGCAAGAAACATCAACATTCCAGATAGATGTTGCTGACAAAAAAAGTTACTTGTTTTTGAGTGGTACACCTAATACGAAATTTACCGCCCGGAATTAGCTTAACTGGTTGGACTGCACCAGCCGTTTTGTAGAAAGCTTGGCAAAATTTAATTTGATTGATGGAGAAAACCCCTGCCTGCAGGAAACATGGATACAGTCAATACTGGGGTTGGTGTCCGTGGATTTTACTTTTTGCCACTTGAATTGTTTAGTGGCTGGAGCATTTTGAATCCGCCTCACACGCTCAGGTGGAGCATTGGGAATCGACAAGACGGTGTCCATTGTACTCTCCGATTCAATCGAAGGCTCGACTCAGAAGTATGTGATGACCCGCCCTTCGTACATGACTAACTGTACTGCACGCTATCAGCTATGTACACAAGGTGGGTATTGGTTATTGTGTAACAGAAGAAAACTGGGGTTACTCAGATCGCGGGTATTTGACAGGCGCCCTGTGTAGAATCTTACGTGAATTACCTATGATACCAAACCCTTGGCCGAAGGCCCTCACATTAGGCTGTGTACAACCCAACCTGATATGTAGAGCACAGTCCATCAACAAAAGAAAAAGAACAACAACAAAAAGGAAAGACAGAGAGAGAGAGAGAAAAAAGGTTCCCCAAGCAGAAATTAACTAAAGTTTATTTACTAATTATAGACAACAATGAATAATAAATAAGATAATAACAAAATTGCCAGTAGAACAATTTAGACGAAGATTAGGGGACAAATGCTATATCAAATCACTGCTCTGAAAACACGTCTTTACTCCGAATTAAGGGCACTAAAAACTATATACTAACATGGACCGTATATAGTCCTGGGCCCATTTGCCCAAAGCCCACATCAGCTAAAGTGACCTTAGTGTTTACCCATAAGCCTCCACTAAAGAGACCAACCGGTTTCGCCAAAGCGCCCTTATTTTAACTTCATTGTGGAAATCTTAGTTTAACTTCTAAAGGGGGCTTAATTTTCCTCTAAAGCATCACTTTACGCGTCTTGGTCACCTTAAGCAAATGATCGAGGCTTTGTTAAAGTGGGCCCTTATTAGTAGATCATACTTGAACAATGTATCAGAATAGTGCTTTGGCGTCGTCGTTCAGGATTTTAATGGCTTAACCGTTAAAATACTAACAACATCAGCAACTAGCAAATGTCGATTAATGTTCCGATGAATCAGAAATGATGGGCAGCTATCTAAGCGAGCATCTGTTGATAGTCTCCAATGTCAATTCTTATTAGACTTCCTAAGAATGGAAAGAACGATACCGCTGGGCTGAGCGTAAATGATGACGACTCATTTATCTGTCTAATATAGCACGTAGGAAAACATTACGCACAGAGATGGATTCAGGAGTCAGGTTCCGACTAAGTGGAATTGTATTGTGCTTTATCGTCCATTTAATCTTGCAGACTAATCACAAATATGACAGTAGCGCATGTGGATGGGTATCGATATCAAACCTTAATTGGGTAAGGTACAGCTACTGTATTAAGTTAACCTCATGTAGGTGTACCTGAAAAGAATCAAAGTGCAAATTAGAATCGTCCCTAAATCCGTTATATACAGGAAAGCCGGTAGTCGATATACATAGATGTGTGCGTGCGGGTTTGTGTGTGCATGTCGGAGGGAGCGTTGGAGTGGGGGTGGGGGAGGTGCATCGCCCTTATATGAAAACATGAGGAGACTGAACACAAATTTGTGGGGTGGAATCTGATCCATTTACCCAGACTTTGTAACTGCACGCATACCCTATCTCACTGTGTTATTTTTATATTTGCAGCAATATGCTAAATAGAGAACAGAAAGCTAGGTGTTCAATACATCTAAAGAGGATATACGATCAGTACATCGTGTATCAGATTGCTTTCAGCGCTTCCTCATTTTCGCATCGGCAAGAGACCCAAACATGCCCCCCTATGCCCCACCCCCTCCCGTTTATTAAACGCAACAAAACACGCTGTTTATGAAATAAAATCAAAAATGATATTTAAGGAGAAAGTGACTAATCAGTTTCGTTTAAAGAGAAACTCCGGGCTACAATAAAATGCATATACGTAAAACGGACATCATTCCTTGTGTTGAATTATGCTCTCTAATTTTATAATAGAGCTATATCCATTTTATAATTCGATCTTCAACATTGGGTAAT
>JAVFBX010222153.1:0-11302 GCA_034783855.1 Mopalia kennerleyi | reverse complement strand
TCCCTTTAGCTCTGAGAACACCAGGGCAACAGAAAGCTCCTCTTTCTCGCCTCTTACGATCGACTGAGGAAGCCGAGGGAGTATTTTGCAGGACTGGCCAACCCGCTCCCCCACAGGGCAGAATCGAAAATGAGAACATTCATGTACTAATGACCGGATTCATTGATTAGTGTTTTACAACTAATAACATTATGAGATGGCCTGAAAAGAACATAATGGGGGGTGCTCAAGAAAAGATCAAGACTTGCTCAAACCAAATTAAACACAAAAAATGTGCCTGATGGTTAACACAAAGTGCCCCATATAGAAGAAATGACATGAACAAGGTCAATGGTATTAAAACGTGAAAAGAGCAAACACTGTACATGTAGGTTAATTAGGAATCAAGCTCCTGAATATACACAGGCCTGTGCTGTAATCTTTTCCGGCAAACACATGTAACCTTAAAATAGGTTCTGTAACATTTTGTGACATAACCTAACATTTGACGCTGCTTTGCACATATTTTAAATACATACATGTAGCCTGTAACTTCTAGCAGTTGGGACACTCTAACTTTGGGACAGTCTCATAGAAATAACGTGCAAGAGCCCCTGTGGTAAAGCCTATTTCTCTGTCCCAACTGCTAGAAGTTATAGGCTAATTGTGCATTTATGAAAATATAGCAAAATTGCTTTATAAAACAAACTTCAGTGATTATCAGATTGACCAAATTTGTCAAAATCGGCAGCATGATGCAAATTTAGACAAACACTGATAACAACTTGGGAAACCTATAAATCGGTCCTCCTACAAAAAGTTTGCATAGCCACGGAATAGATCCGGTTCCGTTCGTTCTCTCAAACAGCACAGGCTTGTATACAAATACAGGTAAAATATACACAGGTAAGCAAATTTGCTCAAGTGGAATTATTTTAGAAACTTATTTTACATACATTTTACATATATATATGCATTCTCTCAAGCAAATTCTTGGACAGGCAGATCTTAACAAAATTCTATTTCTATCCAGATTGAACACACACAAAAGAAATGCCAGATTTAAATATCTGACCACACCATTCCTAACACAGAACTGCCATCATGATCTGGCTTTCCCTATCTTCCTGAGAACATCTGAAGAACTTGTGCGACTGATCCCCACATCATGCCAGGCAAAACCCAGAACTTTCCTGTGAACTTCCTACGGAATTATTTATATGGAGTTATTCACTACATTATAACAAGAGTGGATGATCTTGTTGTTCCTACAAAGTTGTGGGGATCACCCTTGGTAAATCCCAGGAAGATGTGGGGATTGTCCTTACTTAGTGCCAGGAATAAGTGGGGATGGTTCTTGGCAAGTACAATGTAGTCTGTAAATCCCAGGAAGATGTGGGTTGCCTCATTGGTATATCCCAGGATTATATGGGGAAGATCCAGAGGCTGAGGGGAAGCTAGACTAGAATAAATTCAAGCATTGAAGCCAGTCATTTAAACCTGTATTATTTGTAGGAAGGTGACAGTATTTTAGACTGTATATTTAACTCACCTGTTATCATAGGCCTGTCTGTAATACTCATCGTAATAGCCCATGGCGTATCTATTATGTTGATAATCGTAGTAGTCCCGGTCATAGTAATAACCCTGTCTATAATAAGGGTCGTTGTAGTCGTAACCTGGAAAACGATAGTAATCAGTTTATTTTAATTTAATTTATTGTTAAAACACTCAAGGTGTGAGCATTTAAGTCATGATAAATGACATATTGAAATAAATTTATTGACATTCAAATGATACTCTCTAAAATTCTTTTTCAATTTCTATAAACATATATTCAAAGATAAAAAAAAAAAATTCTTTGCTTTTAGTTTTATGTCAATTTAAAACCCTAGTCCTCCGAGGGCTCAGAGGTGTAAACAGAATTCCTGCAAAAAGCCTGAAAATATAATTATAAAAATAAGACCATAGATGTCGAGGGACCACCAAGAAAATCATAAAATTCGAATATTTTTAAAAAGTTGTATTCCTACATGTACATAAGATAGCCATACTATAAACACAACCATATATGCAATCAGATAAAAACAGCTCCCAGTCTTGTTTTGTCGCTAATATGATTTGATGCAAAGACTGGCAAATGATGTCAATTGGTTTGCAAAATTGACCAATCACAGCGCCTCTTCCAAAACCTAGTTTTTAAATGCCGAAAATTTCCGCTGACGAACCGAAGTTTACAGATAACTTGTTGTAGCTATTTTCAACATGGCTTGTCTAAGTTCCAGATATTTAGCATATTTTACTTTGGGGATAAATCACAACATGCCACAAAATACACAACTTTTGCAGTCACCTTGATTATGTGTTTACTACAGCCTCATGTATTAGCTGTTCAGGTACATGTTATTAAATGTCGGTCCACCGGGGACTGAAATACTTACAGCCATTACCCAAAGGATACAAGTCAAATGAAATGTAAAATTACTCACCTTTATATTTACTCCTATAATCCCTGTCATAAGACCGGTCATAATCTGTCCTTGAACTGGGTCGATTATAATCTGTCCTTGAACTTGGTCTATCATATCCCGACCTTGAACTAGGTCGGTCATAATCTGTCCTTGACTTTGGTCTGTCAAGGTCATTACTTGACCTCGGTCTGTCGTAGTCTGCCCGTGATCTTGGTCTTTGGTCTCGGGAATCCTCTACACAGTGAAAGCCAAAATTATCAAACTTTTCATAACATTTATTTTTTCTTGAATTCTTTTTCTAACTGATAGCAAATGGGCAGCAGGGCCCTGCCTACATCCATTTTCAATTGACTATTTTGTTGAGTGTTTTCGCTTACATGGCAGCAGATTGGCCGCTTCTTATTTGCCTCACTTAAATCGATAAAAAAACGAAGAGGACGACTCTGAAAACTTGACTGGAGGCAGAAAGAAACCTGGCACAGCCAAAAGGAAACTACCCCGTCATGAATAATCCAGACAAATCCATGAAAGTCACCTCCCAACACTCCCAAGTCATTGGGAACTTTTCCTTGTATACATGTATGTACAGATTTCTTTTTGCAAACTCAGGAACAATTCAACTACATTGGTGAGGGCACCATCTGTTCTAAAACAGCGCATCAGGGGGTGCAATGTTCTTGTGAAATGTAGGTGCCAGTAGATTAAGTTGTTTAAAATGTGGCCCCTCAACACTATTGTAGTGTTAATACACCTGTCCAACAAGATCAGGTCTGTGCTGTAATCTTTTCCGGCATAAAATCAAAATCAGTCGGCTAAATTTTGTGAGAACCTAACATTTGCATTTTCCTTTGGTTTGCTGATTTTTTAAATACATATATGTACCTTGGTGAAAAATAAAGCAAAATTGCTTTAAAACACAAACTTCATTGATTATTGGATGACAAAATTGGTCAAAATCAGTAGCAAAATGCAAATTAAGACAAAGACTGCAAACAATTTGGGACACCTATAAATAGGTCCTCCTAAATTAAGTTTGCATAACCATGGGGAAACCCCATTCTGGTCGTTCTCCCCAACAACATGCACAGGCCTGAAGATGGTAGCAGTTGACCCTAAAACCCCATTTTTTCAGCTCCAGAGTAGTTTCTAAAGCCAATTTGTTTACTGAATACTTTTGACCACCCAAAATTATGTCGATATATAAGTTACTATTTCATAACAGCTGTGTTGAAATCAAGTCGCAAGTGGGTTACAGAACCCTGACTATAGGCAGACAAGTTTGGAATAGGAAGCTGGAAAAAATTTCCAAACTCAACTGTGTAACTTTGGTAACAGCACTGAATATTAAGAGATTTCATGCACAAACAGTATTTAAACCCACAGGTTCTAGTGCATCAATAAATTTACGAAAAGTGAAAAATGTACCTTGTCTCGATCGTGGACGTTCATACTCTTCAGCATAGCCTCGACTTCGATAGTATTCTCTGTAATAACTATCACCATACGAACTTTCATAAGGATTATCATTGTATTCTCCTGTAAGAGAATCATTGCGGCTCCCAGGCCTATCATCAGCATCTCGTTCTTGTTTTGGCTCTGGTGCCGCAGGAGCCTCTTTTGAAAACTGTCTTCTGTGCCTACCTTTACGTCTGGGTTTACCGTCATAGGGATCATTTGGGGGCCTGACACTCCTTGAGTCCTCTGCTCTTCTGGGAGTTTCTTTGATATCCGTTTCCTTCTTTCTTTCAGGTTCTTTACTGACCTTGTGCATTTCTTCAGGCTTAGGCACATCCTGAACTGGGTCCTGTTGTTTGTCTGCGACAGGTTGCTGAAGAAGTGGGAAGTCAGTTTTAGGCTTATGAACAGGAGACATCAATGGGGATGGGGCAGCAGGGGCCAAGATAACTGGAGCATGAAAAGATTCAGGGGGTGCCCATAACGTTGTCGCTGGTGAAATGTTATTATCTGACCTATACTTCTGTCTACTGTGAGGTCTGTGTGAATACTCCCTCCCTGCCGACGGAGGTCTTGGGGGTTTCTTTCCGTCCAATGATCCTTCCCTCGACAAGCTGTTCTGACGCGATGTGCTAGGGCTTTTCGCTAAGGGTTTGAAAGCACTAGAAGATCTTGGAACAATTGTGTCAGAGCTAACATTGAGGCTAGAGCTTCCAGAAGTATCTAGAGCCAAGTGACTTTCCTGAGGCGAAGTTATTTCCTGATAATGATCGTGTGGCTGTGACACTATAGAACTACTTGTACCAGAGGTACTTTGAGACATTCCAGCCATTGCATCTGGGTGTTCTACTTGACTAGAAGACATGGGATTATTTTCTTGTTGACCCTGTATATGCTGATGATTACTGGGCTGGAAATTTAAATCTTGCAAGCTGACATTTAAGTTTCTTTTTGCAGGTGAAGAAGATATACCTGACACATCAAATCCTCCAGAACTTCTGTATATGTGGTGTTGGGAAATAGCATCAGCAGAAGTTCCCATAGTTGTCTGTTGGATACCGTGTCCATCATTTCTTTGCTGATTAGCAGCTGAAAAATCAGCGACAGCTGGCTTTCCGGGTGTTCCAGGTCCACTGGACATTCCAGATCCAAGACCAAGATCACCACTATCTAAAGAACTATGGTGGCTCAACCTGCCCATGCCGCTCTGATTCAGGCTGTTTCCCAAACTTTCAGAACTTTGATGCGAGGACAGAGAATTGTTATCTGGTGTTGTTTGCACCGGACTTGGCTGGGTCTGTTGACTCAAATGTGGTACCCATGGGGGACCTGGTGTAGGTCCTGATAAAGGTCCAACACCCCCGACAGGTACATGCATCTGGTGCCCAGACTGTGAGCCATCGCCAAGGTAAGGAGACATTTTTTGTTCATCCTGAATCGAAGTACCTTGAAGTTGTTCACTGAGATTGTCAACATCTTGAGCGAGGGGAGTATCCCCGTCAAGAGATTCCAGACTTGAATAATTATTTGTAACTAAACTAGAATTACTAATTTCGGATGCAGTTCTGTTGAAGGCAGGTACAAGTAAAGTCGTTGGAATGGCAGAAAGGGCAGGAGTCTTTTCTTCATTTTTAGGAGGTGAAATATTTGGTTCGTACACATCATTAGAACCGAAGAAACTTGACACTGTGCCACTATCATTCAAATTCACTGTGTCTAAAGTTTGTTGGGCATTTACAACAAGGCTTTCAGTAACTGAAGGAACTTGAGCTGGTGACTGAACTGTGCCCACAGAAGGAGCAAACAGTTGCTGTGGAGCATCACTAGGAATACTACTGGGGATCCCTTGACTTCCCCAGGACGAATCTGGTGACCCATAAGAGAAAGGTGTGTGCGGGCTAGCATTTGAAACAGGCTGTGGGGCAAAGTGCTGGCTTTCGGAACTGACAACTTGCTGACTCTGACCGAAACCCCCCATGTTATAGTCATTATACTGATCCTCTTGTTGGTTATTTGCAGCCTGGGCTCCCCATGAGCTATTCTCATTCAGCCATGGTTCAGGTTCAGACCAAACAGGATCGCTAGGCTGCGCCCATTGTTGTGGCTGACTTGTTGCAGTCGTATGCTGTTGTTGCTGCTGCTGTTGTTGGGGTGCTGCGTCCCACTGGTTTGACTGCTGTTGCGGATTCCAGTTCTGCCATTGCTGATTATCACTTGGACTGAAGAAATTTTGGTTTTGGAAAGAATTATTAGGTAAATGCTGTTGTTGTTGAAAATTGCTTTGACTATGGGTAGTTGAAGTTTGTGTCTGCCATTCATTCGGGTTTCCATTTGTCCAGTTTGTTTGAGCGTGCCCCGGACTTTGGTAAAAATCTGTTTGCGGGCCCATGTGATTTGACCCATCAATACTATTAGCTGCATTTGGAACTGTAGCTTCCTGTTGTTGGAATTGACTTGGATTATACATTTTTTGTCCTGTTGATGTAGTGTCTGTGAGGCTGGCACTGACAGATGTCTGGTACTGTGTAGGGTCGTACATCTGAACCCCACCGGACCCCTGGGGCTGAAACCCACTCACATTCCATGGCTGGTTCCTACTCATTCTGTGAAAAAACAAACAGAACATAATTAAACCTAAAATTTCTTTTTGAGATTTAAAAAAGGGACATAAAAGCAAAACTTACATCTAGAAGGCGGGAATGTCATGTAATTTCATTGATTGTATTGATGGTTAGACCAGCAAGCCAGGCTGTGGTTTGTGCATGTAAATAAATGTATTTTAGTACAGAAGATTTGTTTGTTTGTTTGATTGGGGTTTAACGTCATACTCAAGGGTATTTCACATATATGACGACGGATTGTCCACTTACATGTAACAATATTCCTGGCCTAATTACAGTGGAAAACCAAGAAGAAACCTCGTAAAAACCACCCCCGTGATTGCAGGAGCCACATGGTGCGACGGATAGTACAACAGAGAAAAACCAACACAAGTCTTTCAGCGGTGAATAATATAATATGATTGTCATTTTCCACCACTTGATCAATTCATTGATGTGTTACACCTTGGTTAGGGTATTTCACCTAAATGACGACGGTGAATTCCACCAGTTAATCTCCCTTAATAGTGCCACATAGAAGACAGCATTGTACTCTTCAACTTAACTGTCCTAACCCTTCTCCATTTGAGTATACATGTACAATCAGTTCTGCTGGTAAAATCTTTCAACCTCCTGTAACACGGTCAATACACCCCGCATTGGGTGTAAGCGGTGGGGAGGGGCTTCTGGAAACTAGTTTTTAATGCTTCTTTAGACAGCAAATGAGACAACATGACAGTGACAAAAATCATACTGAATACCAAGAAGTCAAACTTTGTATATTAGCCATTGAAAATGTACATGTACATGTATGTTAATTAAAAAATTTTACCTCACAAAAATTTTAATGATTTTTACAGCGAACCATTTTTTTTATACCCAATATATGTGACTTTAATTAAATCTATTATAACCACATCTGGATAAAGTGTCGAATTGATGATGAAAACAACAAGTATTAAGATCGCCAATTTCTCACAATTTCCTATTTGTGGCCAGACACCACGAAATGAGTCGTATGTCGCACATATTGATTTTGAGCTCCAGGATATTAAGTGTCGTGAAAATTATGAAACAAATTATATTGCATAAATACCTTCCTTTATCATTCATCTACATAGTAATTCCGATCAAAACCCAATTTGAGATATGAAAATGCTAATTTCTAATATTTTGGAAATTCCGAAATCTCACATCTGATAATTAAAATAAAATTTTTTCCATAACAAAATGGTGAAATATCTACAGATTTTGGATAAAACTTGTAGTTCTTTTATCTTGTAACCAACAACAACCCTTGTTTATTGTTTGTATCCTTATAAGGCATTGGGTATTGTTAACACGGTCCATGACTATTTACACTTTATCGTGATGTTGTTTGATTTAAATCAGTTGAAAAAAATAAAGCAAAATACATTTTTTAAATCTAACAGTCATTCCTGCTTTTCCTTTAAAAGTTGCCACTTCTGTTAAAACCAAAAACTTTCTACTGACAGAGGCTGTCCACTCAGAAAAGTGACACAACATAATTGTGTATTATGGCCCTGCTAGCCAGAGACCAGGTAGACTGTCACCAGATTTTGAATCCTGGGGGAGACATTGTGAGACCAATATTTTATGATAAGTATTGAATCATGAAGGGAGTGTATTATTAAATCCATACAACCAATATGATTGTGGAAAACCTCCACAGGGCATGTTGGTTGTCCTCATGCACAGTTTGGAAAAAAAGGAATTTTGAGCCATAATCACAGATTATAATATACATTGAACTACATGTAGGTCATTCGGACATAACACATAACATTGCGTGTGTGTTGTTTGACATGTAGTTTGTTAATGTTTGGCGGTTCCGACTGACATGTTTACTGTCATCCTACTCATTTTATGTCAGAGGCAAATGTGGTACTATTTTTTTTATACATATACAATGTATATCAGTGTTTTGTTAATTCATTTTATTGTTTTTATTATCTGGCTTTAGGTCTTGCTGGACTACTAGGGCTCAAAATGAACCAATTTTTTTTTATCCCTTGTGTTAAAAGTTTGGCATTCAAACTTTATGTTGGTGAAAAAACGAATTCAAAATTCTAATTACATACAGTTAAATTGGAGCCTATAATTAATTTTTCTAATGATATATAATAATATCATTATATGTTTATTCAAGTCGCAAAACTTTAAAGCCTTTTTCTGGCACTTCAATTTTAAGCAGACTCTACATTTTCCAAGGCGTATTTCTAGAAAACTATTCATGTTAGAAACTTCAAATTTGTACCAATGTTGTAAAAAGCACAATGCGATCTACATGTAGTAAATGCTAAATGGTGCCTCATTTTTTCTGAGTTCGTCCTAGATTTTATAAAATGTTTTCTGAAGGTTGTATTCTACATTATTATAAAGCTTTCCAAGGTGGGATAGACAAAAAAATCCACTGGGATCGATCTTATCCAAATTTAACAAAATTGAGGCACTGTTTATTAGTTCAAGGACTATTCTACTCGGTCAACTTATATATTGAGTGTTATCATTATTGTATTTCGAGAAATAAACCGTGAAAAATGTCGTCTATTTTTTTACTCATTTTGAAATATTTTTAGAAATAATAATAATTGGATTTTCACCACATGCACATATGTAATCCTGAGTATTCAAGCTTCCGAAATATATATTCCAAAATATATACATACATGTATATTCATGTATGGTACAGATTTATATTCTTTTGCATAAGAGACTAAATACAACGGGTGTTCTGAAAATCGACCAAGGCCCAGTAAGGGGTCCAGCAAGACCTTAATCTAAACAAATATATGTCACACTCCTGGATAAAATCAGAAATTTCTCACAAGCATAAACTTAAAACAGCAAAATCACAAATTCCTCTCCAAATTCTATATATGGTCTATACATTATTTTTTGTAAATTTCTTCCAACCCATGGGATTTCCCTGGAACTATGGCTTTACGGTCACATGTATGATAATTAGGGGGTATACATACTGTAAACTTATATAGACATAACATTAACAAACTATATGTTAAGTTTAGTTTATGGGTTGCAGCCTAAGTATTAGTTCTCAATTATGTTGATGCAACCAGGGTCGAGGCCAAGAACTTCTTACCTGTACTGGTGGTACTTGAGTACAGGTCTCAAGTAGGGGACTCCTTACTCATAATTACTTTACTCATTGAAGGACAGGTATTTGTACTCGTACTCGAGTACATGTACTTACTTGGGGTAAAATGTTAACACTTTTGACAAGTACTTAACGAGCACCCTCTGAATTAATAGCATTAGCCAGAGAGGTGTCTCGGTGTCTTTGAGACACACAAGATTTTGTTTGTTTGATTGGTGTTTAACGTCGTACTCAAGGGTATTTCACTTATATGACGACGGAAACAAAAATAAAACGTACAAACAAATCAGCTTCCTGTTTCTCTTTAACTCTGAGAACACCAAGGCAACCGAAAGCTCCTCTTTTCTCGCCTCTTACGATCGACCAAAGAAGCTGAGGGAGTATTCTGCAGGACTGGCCAACTCGCTCGCCCACGGGGCAATTTTGCAAGTAGAATTTAATTTGTTTTTTCAAAGAGGGATGCATCCTCTAAAGACTCACAGGTCAAGTGTTTTTTTATGGCGTGTAGACTTTTCCTACAAATAACTTGTTTGTTTGATTAGGGTTTAACGTCGTACTTAAGGGTATTTCACTTATAGGACGACGTGCCAGCCCAATGGGTGAAGAAAACCACACTCGACACCACTGGCAACAAACAAAGACGAGGCAAATACAGTACAATAAAAGGGCGCAATACAGACACCACAAACAGCTCAGTTTCCTGTTCCCCTTTAGCTCTGAGAGCACCAGGGCAACATGAAGCTCCCTCCAACCACCCGCAATAATCACTCAACTTACCTTTACAAGGAAGAAGGTGATACCATATGTCTTTAGGGATCTACATAAGTGGGTGTATTTTACCTTGGCTTCCACCTCAGATAAACCCATAAATTTCTTATGCTCCCCAAAGATTTTCTTTTCAACACCTTTGACCTTGACATATTCTTTTGGCAAGAATTCCTTCAGTCTGAAAATCAATAAACACGCTCAGTTATTTTGCATATTGTTATTATCCAATGGGGTTTAGTGTTACATTGATGATGTGACTGATAATCAAAGTATTGTCCAATGAGAATCTTTGTTTTAAAATAACATTTCTACACATGATCAGCTATTATCCAATAGGGATTGATGTTACTTCGCCCAAGGAGTCCAATCAATCCACCAATACAAATCCATATCACATGGATGTCTTAAGATTTTCTATTTGTTTGTTTGATTAGGGTTTAACGTCGAACTCAAGGGTATTCCAATTCTATGACAACGGATTGTCCACATAACAATGTTCCTGGCCTAATTATGGTGGAAAACCGGAAACAAACCTCATAAAAATCAGCCAATCAGTATCTACATTACATTCTTCATCAGCTATTATCCAATGAGATTTGGTATTACTTACTCAAGGAACATTATCCAATGAATATTGTTACATTTCTTCCAATGTGTCAAAAATCAGCCAATCAGTATACACATAACATTTTCTGTCAGTTATTATCCAATGAGATTTGGCATTACTTACTCAAGGAATATTATCCAATGAAAATCTTTATTATGTTTGACCAAATGTGTAAAAAAATCAGCCAATCAGTATCTACATAACAATTTCTGTCAGTTATTATCCAATGAGATTTGGCATTACTTACTCAAGGAATATTATCCAATGAAAATCTTTATTATGT
>JAVFBX010222142.1:0-11302 GCA_034783855.1 Mopalia kennerleyi | reverse complement strand
ATAAAGCGGCAACGTCATTTCGCAAAGGGACGTCACTCTGTTGTCGTAACGTCATAACTGGAAAGCCCCGTATTAAGGTATGTACGTGTCAGGTGTTTTCGCCCAACGAAAGTTTGGGAGGGGGCTGTGGATCCAAACGTTAACATTACGGCTTATGGCAAATTAAAAGTGGTCTTGCGCTATATGGGAGAATGGATGCTTTTGAGGTAATCTTTGGCTTCCGAATTATAGGTTTCTTTGGGATAACATGGTTTTTGGGGATAATAGGTGGATTCGGGATAACAGATGGCTTTGTTGGGACAAATGCGAATTGATGATTATAAGTGGTTTCGAGTTATAATTGGCTTTGTGATGATATGTAACTTGGTATAACAGGGGACTTGTTAATACGCTAAAATACGCGACTTTGGGATAATATGTGGCTGTGGGACAATATGTGGCTTTGGGAAAATAGGTGGATTTCTATTGGCAGCATACACCCAAAATTGTGGGACTGCGAGAAATAAAACACTGCTCTTTATCATGTTTATAAGTTGATTTCGATCACTGCTCCTACTGTCGTTTAATCGGCTTATTTCATTGATTGGCAGATTAAGGGGAAAACCCCAGATGGGACAAAATTATGTGCACTTATTCGACTCAGATAACACGAGGTTTGTAATGTGCTAAGGTTAATACACCTTTGTCTTAACCTTGGCTCACACACATGGATAAAAGGTGGATTTGGGATAATACGAGACTCTGGGATAATACGAGACTCTGGGATAATGTGTGGCTTTGGGATAATAGGTGGTTTTGGGATAATAGGTGGTGTTTGGGTGCCAACAGTTCAAAAAACTGTTTATGTTGATAGTCAGGTAACAGGAAGGCTTCCTACATAAGCAGATAATTGTACAGCAGGCAGATTGCTTATGATATCTAATTGAAGTCCAGATAGCTGCGAACGACAACGGAGAACCACATGATCAACCAGTGCATCGATCACAGGACGGCTATGAGAGTGACTTATTTTCGCTGCGAACAACAATGGAGAACCACATTATCAACCAGTGCATCGATCACAGGACGGCTATAAGTGTTTGTTTGAGTGGGGTTTAACCTCGTACTCAAGCATACTTCATTTATATGACGACGGATTGTCTACTTCACACTATTCGTTGCCTAAAAGGTGGAAAACCGAGAAGAGGGTCGACAGACTCGATCCTGTGAACGGTACATTGAAGCAGGCATTAGGAAGCGCACTAGCTAACCACTGAGCCACGGCAGCGGGTTCCAGGACGACTATCAGAGTGACTTATTTTCGCTGCGAACGATAACGGAGAATCACATGATCAACCAGTGCATCGATCACAGGACGGCTATAAGAGTGACTTATTTTCGCTGCGAACAAAAACGTCACTTGCATATTTTAAATTAATTAATTTACGGCTATACCGATACTCGGTTGCAAATGCGACATGGGTATTGTTTTTCAACATAGACTATTAAAAAATAAGTTTGGGACTAAAATAGTTTGGGTTTCCGCATTAAGTACATCGATAATATACCTTATCAAACAGTCAAAATAAATTTGTAAAACATATACATTGGTGGCTATATTATTCTTAGGGATTTGGTGACATGCAATCTCAGTCGTTGTCTTTGTAGTACTAAACTAGATTTCAAGTTTGAAGTTTTAAGCGAACATATATATCGCGTTCAAATTTGGGACGGACAAACACGGCGAACCCATTTTCAAAGTATCGCGTTCAAATAATAACCAACAAAACACTTCGATTTCATGTATAATTTCCCACTTTGTTTATTACAAACTGGCGTGTGTTCACCAGTTGTGCAATTTAACATACAACGATTTACGGCATTCAAAGAATCACCGCCATAAACATAGCTAAATATAATCCTGCGATTATAAATCAGTTGGCTTATATACATCTTATATACACACAAGTTCAACATACGGGTTTTATGTGAAGTATATCGAATACAATCCCGCAAGATGAACAGAAGCAGTGCGTTATATATGGAAATACTTGTTGATATGAGGGCTATAGCTTTAACACATTTCCTTCTTATAAACACCGTAAAGTAGGATAACAAATAAACCGGGCATTAACGTGTGGCCAGGTTACGCATAAACACAAAGGGACATATAGAACTCTCAACAACAAACCCAGCATTTCTTCTGTTATAGATTGTAACAGTTTGTAAGGGCGACAATTTGGCAGTATCACATTGACTTTATGTCAGTCTACTTAAACATAGAAGGAGTATAAAGTCTAAAACACCCCTAGCAATACATACACAGTTTTATACAACAAAAGACTGCCCAAAAGGCGAGCGTTACTCCCAATTTCCTATCCGTTTCTGGATCCTTTTCTGTGGCCAGAAATACTTAAAACAAGCATTAGTTTGTGCACAGCAGTGTGACCAATGTATCCGGCTTAGTGAACTTAATGTACCAACTTTAGTGGTTGATCTGCCCCACAAATCTAGAAAAGTTACACATGCGTATCTGAAGACCGGAAGTTTCAGGTGCGCAAGGAGACATTTAACGACAGCACAACTCCTTTATATTATTTTGCCAAATAATCGTAATTATCTCCCTTGGTCACGACACTTGTTGTAAAGCTGTGAAAAGCACAATATGTTTTGGACCACTTTATAAAGTAGATGGCGTTACCAAATTGAAAGAATCGTGTCAGGAATAATAAATAAACCATAATAACGTAATGCTGTTGAAGGCTGCACTGGAACAATTTGACTAACACTTCCGATTTCGAGGAATAGTTCAATATATACACTGGAGGCAGATTCAGAGGTCGATAAAAGAGCGATTAGCCTCATTACATAGTGTGGTTGTGGCACATCTGTTTGTACTAGTTCTAATGTCCTGAACGATTCCATCTGAACAAATGTTTGTTAGTTTGTCTTCTTCGTAAGACAGAAATGATAAACTTCTTCTGCTGTGGAGACCATTTTTATACCTAGAATCGTGTTGGATAGCGTTGCCAGGGGCAACGTTTGTATTGTTTCTGGTCACAACTGAGCCGTTATTGTTTTTCTTATCACAAATTTTATTTTTTAGATATTTCGGAGGTCTGCCTCGTCTTGGTGTATTCGGTGTTTCTCTAGACTTGCTACTTTTGGCTTCTTTTGACAAGCCGGGAGTTTTCCGTGATTTGTTGGTTTTTGGCAGTTGAAAATGTTCTGGTGCAGTTAGATCTGAAACCGATCTTGACAATGCCCTTGAGGCCATTCCACACGGGTACACCAAATCAGGGTCAAGAGATTGTTGCCTTGTTTTGGATATTGACGAACTCCCTGTCGTCACTGTAGACGTTTTGTTTCCTTCCAGCTGTTCATTGTCCGTCATCGTTTCGTTTAAAATGTTAAGCTTATGAGTAATCACAACTTGCAAATCAATTAATCTGATCACTTCAATGGTCTGTAATTCTTTCAATTCATCAGAAAGTGGCGGACATGCAGTCGACACTTGTTCGATTTCTTCCTCAAATGTTTGCCGGGAAAGAGAGTAAATTCGCACCCTAGTGCCCAGTTCTCGTAAAAACATTCCTCGGCTCATCTCAAACCGTTCAAGAATTTCCACTAATAGAACGTAGTTGTCCTCTCTGCAAAAAAAAGGAAACATAAACGATTAGCTGTTCTCTCTTGATCATTATATTAACCAGTAAGCTGATAAATAAAAGTATGAAACGTCCCATTACATGTTAAATCCTAATGCTAGCGCCCTCTGTCGTACAATATAAAAATCAAGTAAATCGCCAATCAGATAATCTCGTGAGATTCCCGTTACTGCGGTACCATTAATAAACTCTGCTGCGATAGACGTATAAATATGCATTACAATCGTACATCTTTTTCGCCGGAAGGCTACTTGGCAGCGTAAGCATTAAGTTCCACTGACTTAAATAAACCCAGCTAATTACGTACCGATTTAGAATATTCACATTTTGTTAAGGGGAACTCAGAACTATAGACATATGAAAACTGTTAAATCTTGAAGTCCCTGATGATGCGCAGGGATCATTCGAGGACTTCCTATAGTGTGAGGTCACGAGTGCGAATTCATGGGAAAGTCACACAAAAAAAAGCAAGAAACTGCTACTAAGAACATTAAAATCAAACCATCTTTATTTTCAGTTTGTGTATCCATAAACACGTAGAACTATAATGCATGAAGTGAAACAGCTGGTCGGCTTGTAGCTTGTTATTTGTTTTATATAGCTGTACTACTAGATAAGGCCTAGTTACCCATTTCCGAGAAGTTCAATGCGCGGAGAATTGTCAGATCTTCTGCGCAGCCTACATATGTACGTCATAGTTAGCGATAAAGGATGGATATCCGTTAATAGCGATTGCTTAATTCTGGTAAATAAAGCTGTATTAACAGATTGAAACGATTCATTGTATGTCAATTCAAATGTTGTTTTATGTATTGTCATTTTTGTGTCTATGACAGAGATTTGGTGCCATATTTAGACTTGTTTCACTCATATGACGACGTGCCAGCTCAATGGGTGAGGCACATGGGTGTCGATTAGTTCAAATCGATGAATCATCTCATGATCCAGAGACAAGTTTCGAATTAGATCTTTATCTCGAGTTGTTATGGGTATATTTATGTATTCAATTAATAACATTCATTGATTAATTGACTGGTTCGTGTTCCACGCGGCCACGCCAGATACGACACACTGCAGTCTGTTTGTTTGTTTGATTGGGGTTTAACGTCGTACTTAATGGTATTTCACTTATATGACGACGGATTGTCCACTTCACACTGTTCCTTGCCCTAGTATGGTGGAAAACCAGGAGAAAACCTCGTAAAAACCACCCCCGCGATTGCCGGAGCCACATCTTGTGACTAACTCATATACCTGAGGGTCGACAGACGGACTCGATTCGTTGAACGGTAAATCGAAGTAGGTGTTAGAAAGCGCACTCGCTAACCACTACGCCATGGCCGCGGGCCTGCCACCATTGAAGAAATTATATAAAAAAAGGAGAAATCAAGTTGGATATCATGTTACTTTTGGTGAAAAATAATGAAACCATAACAGCAAAAGGTATGACTTTAATCATGAATGTGTGTAGCAAGTTTCATAATAATTGGTCTTTTAGTTGTTAAGTTCTGCTCAGGAAATGGAGAGTGGAGCTTACCAACATCTAACCAATTTTCCTTGTGCGTATAAAATCAAAAAACAATACAAGTGATAAAGAAAGTTGAAGTAAACCTACCACTACGGGCATGAAGTATTTCTGTACTGTATGAGGGGTAAGAACTTCAGCACACTGTCCAAAAGGCCTAGATAGGAGAAAAACAACCAAATAGATAGAAATCACTCAACTGATAGTTTTTTTATAACTTTGAAGTTGAGAAAAAATAAAATGTTTGCATTTCAAATTGTTTTAATTGTGTAACGAAATCATGGTATATGTAAAAATGACTAATAGACTAATTATAAAGTATAATTCACACTCGAGGCTCCACACCATCTCAGTCGCTTGCAGTTATATCTGTTTCTATCTCATGGCTCTGTTTTGTTTGTTTGATAAGGATTTAGCTTTATACTTAAGGGTATGTCATGTATATCACAATGGATTGTCAATATCTCAATCTTCCAGATTCGAGAAACCTCTTGTAAAATCCTCTTATACTCTATCCTGTGAGCCGTACACTGACGGAGGATCAGTAGGTCTTTACGCCAACCACTGAACCACAACTGTGGGCCGAACCAGCTATACAAGTACAACTATTATCTGATTAACTAAAGTTTTACTCAAAGGTATTTCACATATCTAATGTCTTTGCATTTAAGTCTTTTTTTGGGAAAAATGAGAATTAATAACCCACAGCCATATACGCAGCACTCGGCAACTATTGTGAGACATGTATTTTATTGTTTGTTTGTTGTACAGAATGCAGTGTTTTGTTCATTTTATACTGGTCAAAAGTGTAAATTGAATGGGAGGGAACTCACTTGATAAGAGCAGCAATGACAGGCACAGAGAGTTGTGGTCCTTGAAATCTGTCGAGTAAAATCTGAAAGCCTTCCAAATCACCAAATCGATTCACCAAGTCTACAAGCCAGCCCTGCATGGTACAGAAGAGTATATGATAGCCTTTTAACATAATGCAGGCAACAGTTGTTCTGGGTTTGTGATAATTCAACCCAGATATTAATTTAATGATTATTAATTTCATTTTAAATAAGATTGATTGACAGTTCTTATGCAGTGCTTAAAAGATGTTTCACTTATAGGAAGGTGATGCATTCCAAAAATAATTGACACTAGCACATCTATAACATGACAAGTGTTTTAGTAATGTTGGAATGTTAATCTTCCTCCAGTGCTGAGTAAAGACCGCATTGCAACTCTTCAAACAAACTGCCTTTAGTGAGAAATAAGAAAGGATGCAAAATACCGAAGAGGCCTTACCCTTGGTGTTCTTAAATCTGGAGGCCGCGCAAACAGTTCATCATCTGCTAGTTGTGAGTTTGCCGGAACTGTTTCTGATGGTCGTGAACCATTATAAACATGAAATCTACAAAAAATTTTAAAAACAGGTTTTGTGTTTATGGCTTATAGTTAACTTGGATTGTACATGTACGAGATACATCGATTCCTGTATTTTTTATTTGACTTGGTTTGTCCGATTGGAGCTCAAAATCATACTCAAGGGTATTTCACTTTTATGAGAATGTGTAGTCTTCTCCACACTAATGCGGAGAAAAACTTGATTAGCCGGGCCATGTCATGTGACTCACTCCTATACATGAGGTCAACAGATGGACTCCCTCTTATGAGCAGTTCATCGAGGGAAAATCAGTGGACCTTCAAGCTATTTTTTTTTTTCAAATTCAAGAGCACCACTCTATTTCAGATTTAGGTGTTACAACAGATTAGGACTGTGTGACTTACTTGCACTGTGGATTGAACACCATAGACAACAGTTCAATAAGGGGAAACCAATCCTGTGCTAGTTTAGCCACACACAACTCCACCAACTTCTCTCCATTTCTCAATATGTATTTCTGAAATGAAAACAAATATACTACATGTATATGGACAAGAAAGATGTAAACTTAAAATGTTTGTTTGTTAGTTGATTGATTGGGGTTTAACGGCGTACTCAAGGGTATTTCACTTATATGATGACGGATTGTCCACTTCACACTGTGCCTTGCCCTAGTATGTTGGAAAACCAAGAGGAAACCTCGTAAAAATCACCGCCGTGATTGCCGGAGCCACATCTTGTGGCTCTCTTATATACCTGAGGGTCGATCCTGTGAACGAAACTTTAAACTATGAATGTGTCACCAGGCCATGGATGGCCCCTCTACAGTAACAGCAACCAAAAATTTTATTTTAAAAAATTATAAGCCATTCTTGTTGACTGCATTGACACATTGGTAATTATAACAAGTACAACAAATAACATGATAAGGTGGAGTCAATTATCGCCTACATGTAAATAAACTTAAGCAATATCTCTTTTATCAGACAATAAGGGAAGTAGCTCAATTTCAAATTCACTAATATTTAGAGTTACTTCCCTTGTTTAAGTTTTGTTACTTTTTAAGCAGAATCAATGTGTCAAGATTTTATTTTTCACTTTTTTCCGGCCTTTAACTTATGTTTGGCCCAGCAATTATTAACGCAGATTTCAGTCGAATACTATTTGATTGTTTGTTTGTTTGTATTACTACAATGAGGAATTCCAGAATGTCAGATGAACATTTAAGATACGGAGATTTACTTTATTACAAATTTCTCCTAACATTCGTATCCCAAGCTCATTGTACAGTCATTTAAATAGTAAATATTGTTATTAAATGCTTTCATATCTTGATCTTATTTATCCTCGCAGATTATGTTCCAAAGTTTGAAAAAACAACCTGGGACCAGTTTATTTCTTAAACTTAAAAGCAATCTTGATTTGGACATAAAATCTTAACTTCAGGTTTTAACAAAATTTTAAGCTCTTTTCACTCAAGCTTATACACTTCAAATGTTAAAACTAAAGCATGGATGGCAAAAACAAAATCCAATTTGATGACAAGCATTTGAAGTTGAAAAACGTGTCCTTTATAGTGTCTATGGTTGACTCCTCACACCAAACCCCAAACAGCATAACTGTAGACTGCAGCAGTGGCTGTAGAATATAATGGATCAATAGGGAGGTTTTGAGTTATGACATACACAGTGATGTCCCTTTGCGAAATGACGTTGCCATTTTATGGCACTGTAGGGCAGCCTGTCTATACTTGAACATTGCAGGTTGTTGGTTTTCAGGAAAATATGGTTTTAATGTAGTAACTTTTGAAAAAAAATAATGTTTTAAGTTATATGGGTAAAGGAAATTCATACAGTCCTATTAATGTTTACCGCCCATGTTAAAAATCATGGATTAGCCTCCCCTTGCCGTAAACTTTATTTAGCAAAGAACTGTCATTCTTTTGTCATATCGTCATAACTGGAAACCCCGTATTATTCCATTAAGCTAATGTTTATTGTTGTATAAATACATAACCTACAACTAACTGGTGAACAAAACTTTCAGGCCTGTTTTTTAACAAAATATTTTGCTTCCTATTTTGGCTAAATGTTTTTGACAATTTCCTTAATATCTGTATTGTCAAACACATTGAGCCCAAACATTTTCTTGTGGCTTACATGTATGTCGTATTTCCATCCGTTGACAGCCTCATCTGTGAGAACTTTAGTGAAGGATATTGTCAAACCCTCCCTGAAGAATCTCTGACAAGCTTCACTTCTGGTATCCATTTCTGGAATTAAAAAAAACATGAAACTGGTATGTTATGGAGTTTTAATTTGTTTTGGGTCGTGTGATTACTCTGTATTGGTTTGAGGCTTGTGACATGTATGTAGGTTGGTTTCTTCAGCCATGGGAGTGACAGTAAGACCATATTTAACGTCAACCTCAAAGAAACAAAATCAACATGGAATGCCGTCATCTAATAGTTAATAGGACTGGTCCACCATGCAAGGGCTTAGGCAGACACCCGTCCAAGTGGACGCCCTAAAGCAAGCAATTGACTCATTTGGACACCCTGTTTTAAGAGACTTTAACATGCAAGAGATAAGAAACTGTCAAAATTGGACACCCAGTCTTTTGAAAAGTGAAGCAAAATTACCATTTTGGACACCCTACTTTCAACTTCTGGCTAAGCCCCTGCAACCATGTCTATGACCCAATGCAACATGTTATTATCTTTTCAGTGAAACAGAGCAGCGATTGATTAGTAAATTTTTTCACATAATGCTCAAGGGTATTTCACTATGACCGTCATGTGCTCTTTTCAACAGTGAATAAGTTCTACTAACCCAACCTTCAAATCACATTGTGATTTCGGCCTGGTTGTAGTTATAGCCAAATACTGCAAGCTAGAATTGTCAACTTGTTGTCTGTACTGAAAGTTAGTCAAGGATGTGTCCATTCTAACATGAATGTTCAGTCTTAGAATATAACAATAGAAAAAAAAGAAGCCTGATCCAGAAAAAGTGGCTAGCCACCAATCAAAGAGCAGACTTTTGCTTAAAAACCGAAAGAAAGAAAAATCAGTTGAAATTGTCTGTGCTAAATTCCCCAAAATCCTACCCAGAACACTATGTCATTGGTATTGTAATTGAGCTATAAGCATAGTGTTGGCCAGAGGGGTGTCTCGGTGTCTTTGAGACACCAAAGAAGCCTGTTGAGACCCTATTTCTATCAAATTTAACATGGAAAAGATAGGGGAACATTAAAAAAACGTCAAAATGGTGATTTGAGACACCCTCTTCTTGATTTCTGGCTAACACAAAGGCTGTAAGTAATGCAAAAGTATTGTAATAGTGCTGGGATCAATCAAAATATTATCACCATAGTCAACTTCCATGCAATACATTATAAGAATTTAGAAACGAACCTCTTTTAGAAAGATCAATGGCAGCTTCTAATAAGACTTCAAGCTCTCCTTTTGGTAACACAGGAACTACCCAGCGGGGTCGATTGATCATTTCATCAAGCTTGGCTAGTTCAGCATGGGGGAAATCCGGCTCCTGATCCTCAGACATCTCAACGCCGCCGTCTCCTTGTCCTGCCTCAGCCGCAGCCGCTTGATTGGATGTCCCAGGGACTTGACCGTCAGCGGGAGGATTTTGGGTCGCTTGTTGAGGAGCTTGTGTAGTTGGAGGTTGTCCTGGAGGAGGTACTGCAGGTTGTTGTTGTTGGTTGTCTGGTGGGGATTCCCCTCCAGCTGGAGTTCTATGCATGGCGATGGTCATTTCTTCAGAGCTGTGTCGCCCTAGAAAAAGCCACAAGAAAACAAGAATTGTCTCTGAAAAAATCATGCCACAGCTCCTAATTTGTGCTGATCGTTCAAAAATGAGGAGCAGTTTTGATAATTTATCAACACATGTGTAAAAATATATAGGCCCTCGACAATAGTTCTGCAGGCATTAATCACCACAGTTCATTTTTGCCATTTTACTTCTGCCATGTGCTTGTATTGATGATTTATTGATTGGTGGTATTAAATGTTTTATGCCACACGTATAGGACGGCCGGTGGAAAACAGAGAGGAGATGTCAGAGATGTAGGGCTAAACTGAAGGTTTAGAATTTTATATTTTGTGCTATCCTGTACAAAGAGAGCTGGAATTTATCTTTCATAAATGCTAAATGTTTATGACTGTGTCTGTGGAATAAACATGTATTTATAATAATAAGGCTCTGCATATTAAGGCTGTTCAAACAAAAATTTGGGTTTTCGGTAACGAGTTTGAAAAAAAAATGCGTCGGTAGGCTTTTTTTTTTTTTTAAATTTTTTTTCTTTTGGTGATAGACAATTTAACCTCTACATATACAATTTCCGACAGCAATTTTTTTTATAAACTTATACATTTAAATCACAACGGCTTTATCGGTAACGATTTATTAAACTGTATTTTATACTCCATTTATATGTTAAATTATTTCCTTTGGGGTGGCTTTAACTGATTAAAAACGGATTGAATGGCTTCCTTCCTTGTGTGTCTCACCACATGCTTGCCAGGAAGACTGTGTCTGGCTTGTACTGTTTCTTTAGCTTAAAAATCACTCAGGCCCCGAAAAATCCACGTGCCGACGGCCCGGGACAACCTAATTTTCATGCCGGGCAACCAAAAAGTTATGAGGAGGTTGCCCGGTCGGGCAAGTGAAAAAAATACAAATAAATACAAATGTATTGTCAATTATGAGTAAATATGTTGTTAATTATGAGTATTTACGTCTTTAA
>JAVFBX010222131.1:0-11303 GCA_034783855.1 Mopalia kennerleyi | reverse complement strand
GGGCTTTGTGACCTGGCACCAACATTTCAACCCTTCGCCTGCGGCTCAGGGTTGAAATATCGGTACCGGGTCACAAAACCCCATCAAACCGGCCTTAACCCTGGATAACTTATATTCAGACCGGACGCGACGCGACTGTCGCGCTGCACGAACATAATGTAAAACACTACTTTTTATGTAATAAATATCATACTATAGATGCCACTGTCCCGTTCTCTAACGTAACATTGCGACGTTATTCGTTTGCATTGTGACGTCATTGCCCGAGCGAGTCGACCAATGTTGAAGCATAGGAACGAAGCGTGTCGTGCAGCGCCCGGTGTGAATTTGGCTTTATACTGCATATCAAATTCGATAACGACGGTATGACGTCACTCACTTCTAATGCGCGAATGACGTCACGTTCCATTTTGTATAGAACGCGTTTACGTCGTGCAAGACACTACCATCAGTTTGGTGTTCTTTCGCCGCCAAGAGATTTGATTTATGCACAAATGTAGGGTCGTGTGTGGGAGGTGTGTTCAACAATGTCACTTTTCGGTAAGTCTTGTTTTCCTCTGGCCCGGGAAGTCACAGCTCACAAATAACCCCAAATTACTTCTGCCTGGCCATAAGCCTATATAGCTTATCGTATTGATATTAATCCGGTTCAAATTATTTTGTCACCAGTGTGTGTCTGAGAAGGTAGGCCTAAGATTATTGGCTAAGACACTTTAAAAGATGTTTCATTATATGGGTTTCAGTTTTGAACCCAATCGGTATCGCTCTCGTTAGGTCCTATAGTTCACGGCTGTGTGAACATCCTATATCATTTCATGGAAGGACAACTTTAAGATAGGGGCCTAAGTCCGGACATTGGGTTGGGATTTCAATTTGCAACTCGATAATGAATAAGTGGTCAACTGTAAACAAACAGGTGTTGTTCACTGGTGTAGCGAGGGTTCTTATGAGGATAAGTAAACCATGTGTATTCTGGATAACTTTTGATACAATCGAATTACAATTGAACACAATTAGAAAAACATTTCTACAGATCGCTCATAAAGACTAGATCCCCCTATTAGCCTATAGCTATAGGCCTATGGAAGAATTTCTCAACTCTGAATGATCCTATACGGCTTATGACGAATTTCGCCTATTTGACGTATAACTCACCACGGCCATGATTTACTCCAATAAACTTGTACATGAATGTTTCCGAATGCGAGGACAATAGGGCCTACATGTAGATATGAATTCAGTCCAATTTCAGTAATATTATGACAATAGTTCTACACTGTGACCTCTGATCCTGGCCAGTAAAGGAGGTCCCAAGGGTCACAATGACCTGCTCAAATTCTCTGAGACCTTAACAAGTCTGGGTTCTGAGATTTGGTCCCTTTGTAGGCTTAGCCTATAGCTGGCAAATACTTAATTTAACCCCAAAACAAATCATTAAATCAATCCGGATTGCTTACCATCGATTAATTGAGATAATTTAAGGCTGAATGCAAGTGACGTGTATCTTTTTGCAGACTGTTGTTGTTTAAGAGGTTGTCAGAATACAGAAGGTAAGTATAGGCCTAATTCTATTTTTTTTATCTAAATGAAGATCAGATTTTCTAAAAAATGTAGTCAATTTGTTATACTACTATATGCGGGTATAAGCCCTATGACATTGGCACTGGTACGTGTTGTCGTTTGTATTTAGTACGTGTATACCGTACGTAGAGCCTTCATTGCCAAAAATGAATGTTATAATTTTTAAAATAATTTTTTAAAACAAATTCCTATTGCCGATCTTGCTTTGTAAACCAATGTAAATACAGCGGTGTGTCGTTCGTATTGGTTAAGTATGTTGTATCTATATACTGTGCCGTCATAATGGAACTAGCAAGAATTACAGGGCTATGTTCGCCTTAAAAAATCCTTTTTGCCGATGTTCACAGAATCGTTTGAGTTATTATTATTTTTCTCAGGAAGCAGAACTTCATCCCTAACAAAGTGGAAGACTTCCACTTAGTTACGGGTGAAGTTCTGCTACAAGTTGTTATTAAATACATTGACACGTTCAGTTTTCTTCAAGGAGTTATTATTGGTGTGTGTGGGGGAGGGGGTATGGTTAGCATTTTATTTAAGATTCATACGGGCTGATAATGGGCGGCCATGCATGCCTCTTTCAATGGGTGTTTGTTTGTGTACAGTCTTGATGAAACGTTCCGACTTTGGAAATAACCACACAGTCTTTCACAATCACTCAAAGGCTTCGTGGAATTTTCATCATGGGTGTTTATTGTTTCTCGGCAGATAGTAAAGATGAAGTTTATTCGAGGGTGTCTATTTGTTTCTCTACAGGTAGTTAAGATGAAGTTTCATCGAGGGTGTCTATTTGTTTCTCTACAGGTAGTTAAGATGAAGTGTAATCGGGGTGTCTTTGTTTCTCTACGGGTAGTAAAGATGAAGTTCATTAAGGGTGTCTATTTGTTTCTCTACCGGTAGTTAAGATGAAGTTTAATCGGGGTGTCTATTTGTTTCTCTACAGGTAGTAAAGATGAAGTTTCATTAAGGGTGTATATTTGTTTCTCTACAGGTAGTTAAGATGAAGTTTCATCGAGGGTGTCTCATTGTTTCTTTACAGGTAGTAAAGATGAAGTTTCATTGAGGGTGTCTATCTGTTTCTCTACAGGTATAGTTAAGATGAAGTTTCATCATGGGTGTCTATTTGTTTCTCTACAGATAGTGAAGATGAAGTTTAATCAAGGGTGTATACTTGTTTCTCTACAGATAGTGAAGTTGAAGTTTCATCGAGAGTTTTTGTTTGTTTCTCTACAGATAGTGAAGATGAAGAGAAGAAACTTTCCGACTCAAGTAATAATCATACAATGTTACAGAATCTTTGCAAGGAATTAGAGAAGAAGAAGGCGGAATTAGAACGGCTAGAGAATCGAAGTGAAGACAGTGAGGATGTGGATGACCTGATGAGATATGGCGGAGAAGGCGAAGGCAGGAGGAGACGTAAACGGGACCGTGCCAAACAGAAACATGGGCGAAGAGAAAACCATAACTGGCCACGGCTTCAAGCAGGTATGAACCCAGTTGACTAAATACACCAACAGGAACCTTCTAAAAATTATTAATTGTTTGTTTTAATTATATTCTAGAGATGAAATGATTATGGGTGAATTATTTGCAGATGGTCAATCTCCCAAGGCAACAAATGTTAGTAATTCTTAACTATAGCATATCGTATGAGATTGACCGTCTGTCTCTAGAGGTGGGCCCTTATCGTATGAAATTGACCGTATGTTGCTCTGTCGCTAGAGGTGAGTTCTTATCGTATGAGATTAACAGTCTGTCACTAGAGGTGAGTTCTTACCGTATGAGATTAACAGTCTGTCACTAGAGGCGAGTTCTTACCGTATGAGATTGACCGTCTGTCACTAGAGGTGAGTTCTTACCGTATGAGATTAACAGTCTGTCACTAGAGGTGAGTTCTTACCGTATGAGATTTACAGTCTGTCACTAGAGGTGGGCTTAAATATAGTATATCGTATGAGAAAGCGAAAACAGGTCGTCTCATTAACAACCATGCTTGCAGGAGTCTGTTCCACAATGTCATCTTTGCCTAAGTTTATCTAAATTGCCATGGCGACCAGTACTGGATGTATACCGTCGTCATGGTACTTAAGATCAACTTAGGCTCAGATCGCTGTGTGGAACAATACCCAGGTAATTAGCCTTTTGACGGAGTTTGCTCATTACCAGAATAAATGTCTGATTGATATGACGTCAGACCTGATCTTCTCTCGTACCTGTACATAGTTGTGTTATTTTATTATATTGTAATTATTTCTTACCAGCTGTTCCTTGGACATAAGCCTTTATGTAATCCTTTATGTAATCCTTTATGTAATCCTTTGTACCTATCTCTTATTGGCTACGTCCGTTTATTACTATAAACATGGATTGGCCTAATATCCTCTCCGTCGCCATGCAGCGAAATGTTGTTTACTTGCATTGGGAAGCTTTTAAAAAGATAAGTATGTGTTGGTCTTGAACATTTTCCCACAGTATTCCGCGGTATATGACTTCTCTTTCGAATGGAATTTTGTTTTGAACTGATAGTATAAGGCAGACGTTACCAAACAAAATTAGCATTTTCTCTTTTCTGATCAAGAAGTAAATCTGGAACAGTTTTTGTTGTGTTTTAGACTCACAAATTTATAAAGTTTTCTTTCTGTGCCATTTGATGTTAATATCTACAACTAAGGAGTAACAACACGGAGTAACATTAACAACAATCGCAGTGGTCAACGTGGGTGTGACGAGGAGCTGTTGTTTGATATTCCATTGGATGATGATGAAAACGAGGCTGGTGATGACTGCGCCTTAACACAGGTATATACATGACTTGAATCTCTAAGAATTTGCCTGCTACTGAAGCGTTTGCTTCTTGTCATTTGTAACGACGCCGACTGGACACGGGGCCAAGTTCCCATTTGAGCTATTCTCATCTGAGCCGTAATCACCGGAATAACTGTAAAATACTCCAAGTTAAGCGATTCCATGTTTTAAATGTGGGCGTCATGCATGCAGGTGCTCTACATAGCAGTGGTTGTTATTAAATCTATTTCAGGACCACTTAATTTATAACATGCATATAAATGCCGTCATTTTCCGCTAAATTTAGGATTTAATTGATACGACGAAGAAGTATGTATCGACATAGCATATGTCAAACTTAATATATATAGTATGCAATAATTGCTTTATTTTTATAAATGAGAAATATCGGCACGGACTAGATTCTCTCAATTTATTTTTCAGGATGATGTAAATTCCAACAGACGTCCAATACCAGGTCAGAAGCTTTATGATTTGGAGCTATAATTTAAATTATCTACATTTTCCACCAATTAAAGCCATGTGGGAGACAGTCATGCGTATATCAACGCTGTTTGACGGTGTTTTCTGGAGTAGATATGGGTAAATGTCGGCAAACCTCTGACCACAGCCATCTTGTTTACGGACGTTATAGGCTTTGTAATATGTTTATAGGTATGCGCCGGTCACATGATTCTGTGTTCTGATGGCGTATTTTCTACTGTCAGTTTCCATTTTAAGTCTGATAATCTGAATCTCTGGTATCTGATCAAACAGCCATTGGTCCAGCAAAGGTTAGTTCTCCCGTGACATCTGTCCTGACGAAAACTGCTTGGTTATAAGTGCCCCGTATCACCTCCCGAGAAGGAGACATATATCAGCGGTCGACCGAGCAATTGTCAGGCAGCCAGTCATTGAAGAGCTTAGCGTTTCACTATTCGATTGTTGTCGGGCAATGTTTGTCAAGATTTTAAAGATGTTAACTGTTTAACAATTATTTCATGCAGGTGTTTCTGACAATGGTGCTAAAGATCAAAGAGTTCATAGGCTACTCTGTGGGTTAGATCGGCGAGAAAACCCCGAAAAGCTGGGTTATCAGCGAGCCAGTTTGTAACGTCATCATGTACCTGGGTTATCAGCCAGCCAGTTTGCAACGTCATCATGTGCCTGGGTTATCAGCGAGCCAGTTTGTAGCGTCACCATGTTCTTGGGTTATCAGCGAGCCAGTTTGTAACGTCATCATGTGCCGGGGTTATTAGTGAGCCAATTTGTAACGTCATCACGTACCTGGGTTATCAGCGAGCCAGTTTGTAACGCCATCATGTGCCTCGGTGATCAGTGAACTAACTTGTGTGCCTGGATTATCATTGAGCCAATTTGTAACGTCATCATGTGCCTGGGTTATCATTGAGCCAGTTTGTAACGTTATCATGTGTCTGGATTATCATTGAGCCAGTTTGTAATGTCATCATGTGCCTGGGTTATCAGCGAGCTAGTTTAACGCCATCATGTGCCTCGGTGATCACTGAACTAGCTTGTAACGTCATCACGTGCCTGGGTTATTAGTGAGCCAATTTGTAACGTCATCACATACCTAGATTATCAGCGAGCCAGTTTGTAACGCCATCATGTGCCTCGATGATCAGTGAACTGCCTTGTAACGTCATCATGTGCCTGGGTTATTAGCGAGCCAATTTGTAACGTCATCACGTACCTGGATTATCAGCGAGCCAGTTTGTAACGCCATCACGTGCCTGGGTGATTAGCGAGCCAGTTTAACGCCATCACGTGCCTGGGTGATCAGTGAACTAGATTGCAACGTCATCATGTGCCTATGTTATTCGCGAGCCAATTAGTAACGTCAATGCAACTTTGCTGCGTCATCAGTCATCACCTGTGTTACGAACTAACCAGTTTATAACGTTATATTAATTACTTGTCGACAATTACGAGCAGGGGCAAGTTGTTCAACGCCCCGTTAGCCTAATAGCCTGTAAGATGACATTCCACTAACTGTCCGTTCAGTTAACAGAGTTTACGCAACACCGGCACCTGTTTTTTGCAGTGTAAAACAGCCATGAGACACTTGTTTTATATTTCTACGTGTGGGGATATAGCTTACCACTCTCTGATTGGTCACTTTCTGATCATTGATACAATTCAACCAAGGTTTAAAAAACTTTGACGGACTATTTAATTTTACAACTTTCATATGCAATCTGCACTGTTACAAATGCACATGGCTGACCTGCAGCTAAATCGATTAAGTTCTTGTGCTTATGAATACATAAATAGTGTCACAGTACGATATGTTTGAAACTGTTTAGACCTCTTTTTTAAATTATTGTCAGAACTTATTGTTAGATATAGACTTGAATTTGTTTTTTACATTTAATTTGTATCATTTTTCATCAAAATAAATATTAAATTTCAACTGGTGCTGTTTCTGTTACGCGGGTGCTGATCACTTTAATGATCAGTATACACTCACCTAGATGTGTATGTATCGATGCGCGTTTCTTGAATCGGCCTCCAGAGAAGAGAAAATATATATTGATTTCTTATTGAAATTACTACAAAACTGGCATTTATGGTATAAATTTTAAAAGAATGCCAAACTGTTGACCCGGATATCACATTTATGAAACTTGGGTCGAAATTGTCATTTTATATATATGCACATTCTTCACAGATATGGCAATCACTGATAACAATTAAACATTTCGATGGAGATTTTTCACGAAAAATTGTTTGTCTTTTCTCAAAAGACATTTCGCATACTTTATCTCGATGTGATCGTTTGCCCAAAATTCTAAATTATTGTTTTTATTAAGTTTGCTGATAATAGATAAAAAGGGTCATTGACATTTGAATCCGCAAGTCGATTGAATACATTGTCGTGGCGTTGATATAGGTATACTGTGTCAAAGTGATTGCTTCCTTGGGTGTGTTGTAGTATGTGGTAAAATGGTAGTTCCTCAGAGTTTATCGCTACGACAGGCATCTTTAATTAACACAAAGAGATCTAATAGATCTAATAATGCCAATACCATAGCGCAGACCTAACGATTTGTAACGGTTCGGGGTCACAGTACTTTTCGGTATTTATATGAAAACATAGGCTGTAGTTACAACACAAAACAACAACCTTTTTTTGTTAATGTTTTATTTTTTCACAAGTATTATAAAATAAATTCATTCAGGTATTCTACACCATTAAATAACACTCCACTATAAATTAACATTGATTTCACAGGGTTGACCTTGCTTTAAAGAAATAAGTAAAGTTTCTGGGGATTGCAGTATGGAGTAACCACTTCCGGTATATTTTCATGGGGATTGCAGTATAAAGAAACCGTCTTCTGTATCTTTCCTGTCTAATCGGTAGGCCTATACACTCTGCAAAATTCAACAAAGGCGACACTTATCGCTATTCGTTTAGCCGTCTTATTTCTCACTCTTGTTTATTTCTGTCATAATTTTTTTAGCGTCACATTCAAGCAGCGTTTCAAATAAACGAGTGCCGCATTGTTTGTGCAAATAAGACATGACCTGTTGACCTTTGTTGGCATGCATCCCTTGCGCGTGTTACCATGACATCATCACAACCATAATTGATACCTGGTAGGCCTACTCAATAAGGCGCACATGTATAGTAGGCCTAGCGAGGACCACTTCCATAGACCTTCCTCCCTCATGTTATACTGGACTCGGTAGTTAGTTTGAATCAGTCTACATGACTCATAGAAAACACGCACTGATATCGGCAGAAACTTAATGACATATATAAGAGCATAACATCGGCCACGTTCAATCTCAGGCATACAATAAACACCGACAATCAGATATGCGTTTTATGTACAGCATGACATCGAAAGGAAAGTATTAGGTAAGCCGCTCAGAACACGAAACTACTACATGTCCTGAAACTCGCTGATGATTCTATGCTATATAATCAGAAAGAGTTGAGGAATCGGCTTTTAAACAACTGTGATAAACATGTTCATTATGATTGTATTAAAACAACTCTTATGTTAAAGCAATCTTGTATTGTTTTCAAGCATATTAAGTGTCTTTAGTTTATATATATATATATTTGTGTAAACATTTATGTTTCATCATGGTGATGGGAGATTTCCCTGTATAGCCTGAGCTAGAACATTATTCAACAGATACTCTGTTCCAGTTCTGACGAATAACTTCTTAATCACATTCGTGGTAAGAACATAACTACACATTTAGACATGCCTTTCATCTTAGTAACAACACGTGACCACAAAGCAGGAACCTACCTGAGACTATAGACGATTATTCAAATCAATAATAAAATGAACTTAGACATGGAAAGGTATACTGAGTAGCGATCATACGGTGTGTGTACAATGTACTATCACGTGACATATATCATAGGCAATTCACTGTGGTCACTATATAAATAGTGGATTGCTAAAAAAATTGACCGCTCTATTCTAGGATGTGTGCCAACCCAGACAAAAACTGGGCTTTTCTATTTGAAACCATGATTTAATGATTTAAAGAGCAACAAGCATGTAAGTTTATACAATTAAATCGGCATAGTCGAAAAGTGTCACAAGAGTCATTGAAGAGTCAGTTAGAGGACATTGCCGTTCCAGTCAATGAAGGGTCAGTCATAACAGCAAGGCTGTAATTGGGGTCATTAACAGTCAGTCAGATCAACAAGGCTATTGGAGTCATTAACAGTCAGTTAAAACAACAAGGCTATTGGAGTCGTTAACAGTCAGTCACATCGATCTACAAGGCCGGTGGAGTCACGGAACAGTCAGTCAGAGCGACAAGGCCGGTGGAGTCACGGAACAGTCAGTCAGAACGACAAGGCCGGTGGAGTCACGGAACAGTCGGTCAGAACGACAAGGTCGGTGAAGTCACGGAACTGTCAGTCAGAACGACAAGGCCGGTGGAGTCACGGAACAGTCAGTCAGAACGACAAGGCCGTTGGGTCATTGAAGAGTCATTCAGAACGACAAGGCCGTTGAGTCATTGACGAGTCAGTCAGAATGAGACGATGAGTTCGTATCTCAGGTGCAGCATATTACAGTAGTCTTTCACAATTGTTCTGTTTGAAAGGTATTTGGTGTGACTAGAAGTCTGTTGAACCCGCAGACTGTGTTGGTTTCTGAATAACCCGTATAGATCTTGGTCCAGGGTTATCAGATGATGATTGGCTGCTTGGTGGAGCCTTTCCTTCTGTGAGAGAGAAACAGACAATTTGAAAACATGGATTATAAGCGGATTGTGACTGGTATGCTAACCTTTACAAAGTAACAAGAATTTGATAACTTTCGAGCGTCCATGGATCAAATGAAAACAGGATTCAAACGCTGTTCACTCTCATCTGTCTCCATCCATATACAAATGAAGTAAAGGAAGATAACTGTATATTACAACCAGATGGCGCTATAATTTGGGAGGGTTCCTAAGGGAGCTAAGGTATATATTCACTCCAAAATTGTCATTTTACTTAGTCCCGTTATTCAGACATCCTAAGGGAGCTAAGGTATATATTCACACCAAGATTGTCATTTTATGTTATTCAAATAACCTGTTAACGCGAGTGTGTCACAAAAAATACCCATTACAGGGCAATAACTCATCCGACATAAGGAGTAAGAATCTCAGAACAAAGCACCAATATTCCACATTTGGGGATTCAGAGAGGTTATAGGTGCTTCAGCTATAATGTAAATGGCAAAAAGTGCGTATAGATGTACGCTCATGACGACGACAACACTCCTAGGCCAATAATTAGCTGAGGCATACAGTGGAATACAGTTATCATACATAAGAGATGGTCGCTGGGAAGAACAAAAAATATCTCTTTGGAAAAAGAAATAAGGTTGGAAGATTTGACTGACCTTGATCTGAACTTTCGTCTCCCACAGCCATTTGTAAGGTTCTGAAGACCCTGGATGGGATATTGCCGCCTTTATATCTCCTCTCCAACGGTACATCGTCTTCACGCTGAACGTCATCGTTATCTCTATCTCGTCTGTCGGGTACCTTCTCAGACTTATCCGGCGCAACTAACAACAGAAATAGCCCTCTTGAGAATCCTCATTTGAAGAATCGGGCTTCCACAGCGTTTATGAAGCATTCATATTTTAACAATAATCCGCGGCAAAGAGTTCAATAGAGTTTAATAGTGAGCACTGCTGCTATGGCGCATACTCTTATCACAGAACCACACATTACCCTGCTGCTTGTACATACATCCTTATCACAGAACCACACAAACCATGCTACTTGTACATACATCCTTATCACAGAACCATACAAACTCTGCTGCTTGTACATATATCCGCATCACAGAACCATACAAACTCTGCTGCTTGTACATACATCCTTATCACATAACCATACAAACCCTGCTACTTGTACATACATCCTTATCACAAAACCATACAAACCCTGCTGCTTGTACATACATCCTTATCACAGAACCATACAAACCCTGCTGCTAGTACATACATCCTTATCGCATAACCATACAGACCCTGCTACTTGTACATACATCCTTATCACAGAACCATACAAACCCTGCTGCTTGTACATACATCCCTATCACGGAACCACACAAACCCTGCTACTTGTACGTACATCCTTATCACAGAACCATACAAACCCTGCTGCTTGTACATACATCCTTATCACAGAACCATACAAACCCTGCTACTTGTACATACATCCTTATCACAGAACCATACAAACCCTGCTGCTTGTACATACATCCTTATCACATAACCATACAAACCCTGTTGCTTGTACATACATCCTTATCATATAAACATACAAACCCTGCTGCTTGTACATACTTCCTCATTACAGAACCATACAAACCCTGCTGCTTGTACATACATCCTTATCACAGAACCATACAAACCCTGCTGCTAGTACATACATCC